>JAPZDZ010000026.1:14826084-14841727 GCA_029783805.1 Acanthurus tennentii | reverse complement strand
TGTTTTGTCAGTTTTTACTTATAAGTCAACTTGCAATATCAACACTCTTTCCACTTTTACCTGTGGCTTGTTTGCCAGTGTTTTGTTGTTTCTGTGACTTTGTTTCAAACCGATCCAGAGAAACTTAAGATATCTTTACATGGATGTACAACTAAAAGACATTTTAGTGAGGCTAATGCAGAGGTTTAATGTCAGCAGACAAAGAAACTTCATAAATAAGAATTTTGTTTTGGACAATAAATTTTCATCTAAGAACCGATTATTTCAACCAATTAGAGCACTTCGTTAAAATATCAAAAAAAAACTTCAGTCCTCCTGGTGGATTAGTCTGATTTGATTGAATTAAATCCACCTCATTTGTAGTTTTTAACCTTGCATTAGGAAGCGATGCGTGAGGCAGAGGGTATGGCTGTGTCTCTGGAGCAGAGCAGGAAGAAAGAGCGAACTCTGGAGGAGGAGGGGAGGAGACTGGCAGAGGAGCGAGCTGATGCCCTTTGTCTCCTTAAAGAACTGCAGGGTAAGGAGTGAGTTTTGGGTTGGAGAGAGGACAAATCTATGATATTTATCACCCATGGAAACATTGTGCTAATGTAATGTGTTTTTGAACTAGTATATTTGTAGAGATACTTTCTTCTTTCTTTCCTCTGTCACAGGAAGGTCAAAGGTCAAAAGTTGGTTTGGATTTAGAAACTTGCTTAAAGCAGCAAGGCAAATACTTACTGACACAGGGGCTTAAACCAGTATACTAAATTGAACTCCATATAATTACACTGCCCTGTTGAATAATTTAGAACTTGGAAAGCAAAAATTATGGACCATACTTGACGGTATATACCATATTAATTTCCTCTCATCTCATTGCTGCCCCCTGCTGCTCAGTGATACACCTTTTTTTTTCAAACCATAATACGTTAAATTCCTAGAGTAATGCTTATGTTCATTAAAAAAGAGATAATCTGTCTCTTTACTGCTTTTCCTCCTGCTTACTATTTCGTTATGCTTGTGTGGCCTTAAATAACATTATATTTTCTTCTACTGTTTGTGTCTCTTTACTTTTAACTTCCAGAGCAAAAAGCTGCCTCAGCATCCCTGGCACAACCTGTCCAGTTTCCTGTTGGACAGGGTTTCTCTGCTCAACCTTTTCACTCTCTTCATTCTCGACCATCAGCTCACATTAAGAGGGCAACTACTGACATCCTGGCTGAGCAGAAGAGAGAGGAGGAAATGAATAAGAAAAGGGCAGAGACTACCACATCTTACCCCTCTGACAGAGAGCCTGGAGAAGGCATCGACTCTGAACACATCACTGTCTCCCCAGACTCTGAGAGTTTATCAAGAGAAGGACATAGAGGAAAAAGAAATAAAGAGATAGGAAGTGACAGCTCTAGGACAAACAAACACTCCACATTTGATCATGTACTCTCTAGTTCTCACTCTGCTGTTGATACGCCCACCAACAACTCCTCTATTGATGATGATCATTGCGATTTGATGCTCTCTCCTGAAAAAACACATTCTCCTAAGTGGGAGCAGTCCAAGGCTTCTGAAGACCTTGTGAAGGAAAATGCCACCCTGCGGTCTGAGTTACATGATGTACGTGAGGAACTGCAGAAACGACTCGAGGATCTGGAGGCCCAAAGACGGGCAGAGGCAGAAGCAAGGACCCGCCTCAAACAGCTCAGCCGCAAACATGCCAGCCAGTCTGTGGAGAAAGAAGAACAGGATAAGGAATGGAGGGCACAGCTGGAGAGCGAGAGGGCAGAAACAGAGAGACTGAGGAAGGCCATGACAGTTTTGGAGACAGAGGTGAATAGAAGAAGGGAAGAAAGAGAAATGAATGAGAGGGAGGATCAGGAGAAGGAGAAAAACAAGGCATTAGAAGATCGGGAGAGTGAAATGATAGAGCTTAATATCCAGCTAAAGAAACAACTTGTGGAGACAAAGGCCCAGCTTGCTTTAGAACGAGAAGAGAGACAGAGAGAGGAAGAGGAGAGGAACAAAATAACCAATTCAGACATAGATTTAAAGAAGGAGCTCAGCATGGAACTGGAAGAACTTAAAGCTGAATTGGAAGGACTAAAGCGCAGCAGAAAAGACCCAGAGGAGGAGAACATCTCAGTTGCCAACAGCCCGCTGACATACCTGACACTCCGTGAAGATGAGCTCAACTCCAACAAGCTCCTCCCTTCTCCAGAGGAGCACCTCCTCTTCTGCCAGTCCACCAACCAGCAAAACATTATTGTTTCTCAGGCAACATTGGATCTCATTGAGGAAGTGCAAACAGTGGCATATTCTGAACAGCCATCTCAAGAGGTCTCTGACAAGGAAGACATCAGGCAAAACTATCTAGTGGGTTCTTCCCTGTCAGACCACAGAGAGATGGTTGCTGAGGCCCAGAAGAATGAGCCTGCCTCCTCAGATTATGCAGAAGAGGTTTTGCACCTGAAGAAGTTGAATGCAAAAGAAACAGAACGTGCTAAGCAATACCAGGTTAAGCTGGAGGCCCTTCAGAGCCAGGTAAAAACTGGTGGTTATATACAGTAAAATACATTAATATCCAGCCTCTGTTAATCAATTCAACACTTAAAATGTATTAATAATATTATTTTATGTAATAGATAATAACATTGATTTTAAGTGGCCAACTCACAAAAAGGTTATTAAATTAATAATTAGGGTGACTGGCCAAATGTAAAATCACATTAATTATCTGAGAAAGCATTATAAGAGTCAGAAACTAGAGGACCAGGCCAAATTACATATTGCTTAAGAAGCTAACAGCTGGTGGAATTACAGACCTCATATCTGTTATTGCCATCTCTAAGTAAACAAACAAAAGCCTGATGGAAGCAATTTGACCGACTGGGAGTCTAGAAGGATGACATGAGCTTTCTGCATGTCCTTGACTATTAAGTTTTAAAGTTTGTTCAAATATACAGCACAAATTCACAATTTTTAGTTTCATTGGTTTTTTTTAGATTGAGATCACCAAATTAAAATTTAAAAGAAAGTTAAAAACAAAAGGTTTAAGTTTCAGAACTGTCTCTGTAAAGGAATCCTATTTGTATTCAACAGAGACTCTGCAACACAAATTTAAGCTTTCTTTTTAATTCTTTATAATGTGCTTTATGCTGTGTAACTGATCTTACATCACAGTAAAGCTTCCTCTTTCTTCGTTTATTTTCTTCTCAGGTGACACGTCAGACCCAACAGCTAACCATGGCCTTTGAGAAGCAGAGTCAGCACATTTCTGGCCTTCTAGCTGAGCTGCAAGAAAAGGAGAGTGTCCTCCTCAGCCAAGAAGAGGAACTGCAACGGCACAAGCAAGAGCTGGATGCACTCAAGGCCAAAAAAGAAGGAGAGGAGATGAAAATTAAAGAGGTAGAAGTTGGAGAAGAAAAAGAAGAGGCACGAGATGAGAAGTCAGTGAAGATCTCAGGCCTTAAGCCAAACCAGGAAAATGAGAGTGTTGCCACCTTCCTCACCACAAACTCGTCAACAGACAGTGACCCTAAGTTTGAGAAAGATCAACCAGAGAATGTGACATTTGAATCAGAAAGGCCAACACCTATTAGCAACAATGAAGCACTTTGTTTAGGGGAACAGCATTCAGTCTCTATAGATTCAGACAAGATTCACAGCAACCCTGACTCTGTGATAGGAGAAACTGAGTGCAGTCAAGATGGACAAACAGCAGACCTGGTTGCAGAACTGCTCTCTCTTCAACACACTGATGGTGAAAACCAAGAATACCTAGCAAAGCAAAGCCAAAACACAGGAAATGCTGTTCTTCCCTGCTTATCGGAAGAGAGGTCTCCTAGTGCACTGAATGACATCACCACTATGGCACAACAGTCACTACCACAGACTTCAAATAGCAGTCAGGATGAAGAGGGAGATTCAAAAAAGAAGAATAAGAGGACTGTGAGGACTGAAGAGGAACTGGAGGCAGTGTGTCAACTTCAGGTCAAGCACTTGCAGCAGCAGGTAGTGATTGTACACTACATTTTCTTATTACAAAAAAAAGTGTCAAGATCCACTGAAAAAGAGCAACAAGAACAGGTTTAGTTCATTTAGTCAGGAAAATTAAATATATAATCTTACTTGGAAAACTGAATTTACACTCTTTTTCTACTTAATAAATGGACAGCTTTACATCAGTGATAGTTATCCAACTTAATGTGTAAGGATTGACCTACTTATAGAGATAATGTTGGAATTTTCATTGTAGTTTTTATTTTTGGGATCAGAATAATAAATAGTTCATTGATCCCCAGGGGACAATTATTCTTATTCTAGAATAGTAGCATTAGGGGATTTATAGGGAAATAAAGGAAATTTGTTGACAAAAGATAAGTAATATATAAAATATATAATAAAATATAAATACACACACAAAGGTAATAATATCAAGAACATGTTTTCAGTGATGATAAAGAAGTGCTTACCAAATAAAAATTAAAAACTAAGTTGACAAAACTATGACAAAGTCTATTTACCATTTGGTCAACAATTAAAGCAAGAAAAATTGTTCGAGAGAAGGATAGTATTTTTTTCTGAGTGAGTTTTATGTATGATATATGTTTGATTCAGTCTGCCCTGTTCTTCTCTTTTTGTCCAGGTGGTGGAGCTGCACATGAGGGTAAAGGCTCTCTCTGAGGAGACGAAGCAGCAGGCTGAGGAGCTTGCTATTTGGAGACTGGCCTCCAAACCAGCCCCAACATTTGACCATTTACCTCCTAACGCTGACAACCAGTCTGAGACCCAGGATCCATTCCAGGCTCTGACAAACATGGCCCAGGTTCAGGCACCTTATCTGGGAGTTGAGAAGAACCCTGTTAATGTGACAATCGTGAGAGAAGATGAGTTAATCCTTTCCTGCTCCTCCAGCAAACTGCAGGGCACCATGTTGTTCTCTAGGTAACACACTCTTACTTTGGAATCAATGATAAATATGTTTGTTTTGTTATTGTGTTATTTCCTTTTTGTTTGCTTTGGATTAACTTTTTAAAATCTGTTTCTACCACAAGACTCCAAAATCAAAACAGCCAAGAGCAAAATCATCTCCACGTACTTGAAAAGACTACAGCACTAAAGGGAAACAATCAGGACACTGCCAAGATTGACAAGGTAATTGTTATATATTTGTTCATGTGACTAGTCAGCAGTCAGTCAGTGTATAATATCATTTCTCTCATACTTACCAGATCACAATATGGTTTTAGGCTCTTGTGTTTAGATTTTTTTTTTGGAATATTCGTGTCGAAAATAAATTAGGGATCCTGACAGCTTTCTCCAGTAACAATGCTAGTTCTTCCTGTTGAATATTTCATGGGCACAAGCACAAAATTGGGCACACCCCTTGAATCAACATGCAGTAAAAGTCTTTTATATTTTTTTTTAATCTTAATTGTGACTGATAAATGCTACACTTATAAATAGAAATCTTACTAAAATAATAATTTGCAGTCTTTGAGGTCATTTAGAGAAAGTTTATGTGTCCTAATGAATTAAAGTAACAACAATTAGGGTCAAGCAGACCCTGACTCTGACAGGAGAGAGCTCATAAGGTAAGTGCTATCACTGCCACTGTACAGGGGCCAGTAACTGTAGTTCTACATTGTAAAAAAGAACTGGCAAACAGAGCTTCCCCTAAAATATTGAGGTTTGGTGAGGTACTTTTTTAATAATGTTAAATTACAAGAGGGAGATGGAGAGAGAGAAAGTGCTGAGAGACAGTGTGTGACAGTGTGCGCAGAAATGCAAATACTAAAAAAACAACAACAATTTTATCTCTGTCTTTATCTAAAATTCTCTCCTTAATTGGTTAAGTGAATGAGTCAGACTGCAGACTAGATTCTCTCCCAGCAAAATGGCTGGGAGCTGACTCATATAAATGGGTACAGTTAATGCAGCCGTCCTTGTCTGCATTCAGGCGCTGTCTCACTCTCCCTCCCTCTACTTGTGGTGGTTTGGATATTGCAGTGCATGCGTTGTGCATATGTATACAACTGCATATAGATTTAGGAAATGGATCAGATCATTTTTCACTGAATTGTTTTTTAATTGCTGTGGTGGCTGGCAATGGTAAATGGTACCGAAGAAAAAAGTGATTCCGATGTGTCACAAGATGTATAATGATGGATAAGAAACGGGGGACATATTTGCAAGCCGCACTGGTGCTTGTCATAAAATTACAGCACACTCTCTTAAAATGGTCACATCCCAAAAATGGTCCCTGTAAATGCACTCATTTAGAAGGAATAAAGACCAAATTTCTTTTTTTCAAGGACTGTTTTTTACAAGTCTATAATATTTCAATGACTGAATTTTGTAGTTGTTTACACAAAGCTGTTTTTTCTAGGAAGTTGTTATTTTCCCTTTGAGAAGTACAGCATATCTTCTAAAAAATGTTTTGGGAAATCATTAGAAATTTTCAGAACTGTGATACTGCTTTTACTTTTATATTGAAACTGAAAACACCTGACTACCCCCATAAAATTATATTCATATTTTTACTCGAAGCTGCTGAGGACACATCTTCGTTCATGTGTAAGTCAAGGCTTTTAATTTTGTTTTTCTTTTGACTCAGGATCCTGATAAAGAAAACCAGGAGATAAACCTCTTACATTTGGCAAGTAGCTCTCAAACACAACAAAAAGAGAAGAGTGACTCTGAAGTTGGCCAGTTGTCATCTGAGAAAAAGGGTTTACAACATGCCACCAAAGTTTTCCACAATGTCTCAGGACCAAAACAGACCCATACAGTCGAGTGTCACATGGGAGATGTTGTTACCAAATCAGATGCTTCCAGAGTAGCCAAAGAAATTAACACAACCAATGGATCCTCAGATAGAGATGCCTTGACAAAAACGAAAAGTGTCAGCAGTCAAACAGAGGAGAGTTTGCATCTTGGCAGTGCTCCATCTCCACCGGAACTCCACTGTGCATACACACAAACTGAGGAGGAGGAAGAAGAAGATGAGGAAGAGTTGGTGAAATCCCCTTCTGACTCTCCCGTTCCCCTATCTGAGGGGACAGAGTTAGGAGACAAGATACTATTTTCAGGTTCCTTTCCCATCCCAGCTGACCCAGCCCGTTTGGCTGAAAGAATCCGCCGTAACAGGACTCAGCTGTCAGCCGCCTTTGATGACACAGAGTATGAACCCTATGGATTGCCAGAAGTCGTCATGAAAGGTAAGTTTGTGGGATAAAAACAAGGAAAATTGACTGGGTAATTTTTTTCTTGTGAAAAACTGTGGGAATGCATTATTGTTCCACATTTTCTTTGAAAAAAGTATCCTGCCAACAATGTAGATCTTCTGTTGACAGCTGTAAAACAGATATGAATCTTTTTGTGTGTGTTTTTCAGTCTTGATAGATTTAGATGCAAGGTTTAATCCTGCTTTCACAATTACTTGAAACCATAGGCAAACATTTTCAATTTTCCAAGTCTTGTTTTAATATTGGATCCACAGATGTTATGTTTTATATAATCTTAATGTGTTGCTGACAGCATTCAAGTGAATTTCCTAAAAAAAACATTTTTAACTTAAGATCATTTTCAGTGATTGCAAAGTAGATTTCCATATTGCTAAAAACAGAAAATAGCAGAATATGCAATATGATTTTTTTTTTAAAGTTGCCATTAAAATTATGTAATCAAATTAAAACCTTGAAAAGGGTTGAAAGATTGCATCCTAATACTTTCATTAACTCCTCTGTCTCCCCTCTTCCTGTCCTGCAGGTTTTGCAGACATTCCCAGTGGTCCTTCATGCCCCTACATTGTGAGAAGAGGTTTGTTAGGGACATCTGTAGTACCTGTCCCTCAGAAAAACCAGGGACAGGATGAAGAGACAGACTAAAGCACAGCTACAGGTAATCTCCAGGGACTATCCCTGAATACTAAGAAAGCTATTGGCATTTTAAGTTTTAAGAACTGAGAAATTCAAAAAGAATACTGAATATTGATAACTGAGCTTTGTCTTTAAAAACAAATCTCTGTGAATCTTTCATTTACATGTTTTTACTTATTTGTTGTCTCCAGATGTAGTGGAAAGAATTGACCATTGTTGCTTGACAATTAGCATCAATGATGAACGGCAGCAGCTATACAGGGACACTACAGTCACTACCAACCTGAAGCACTTCAAACCAGCACAGAACCAGTATAAAATTCACTCAAGAACTCATGTACTACATAAATGCAGGTAACTGGGCCTGCACCAACAGAATAAACACCTCCACCATGGATCTAAAATGTCTTAATGATCATGAGAGTTTATCCTGTAATTGCTGTGTAAAGACTTTGCTAATGCTGTTATTTAACACCTGCTTGTATATTTAGGAACAGAGGCAGTAATTCAGTGATGTTTGTTGAAGTTAACAACCACTTTTCCAAAGGGACTGTTTAGTTTTTAGTAACTCAGAGTTAACTTATGGGCCTAGCCTGTTTGAGTGAAACAGTGCCTAGTTGATGCTTTTCTAAACAAGTGCTTATCAAGACAAGTCTGACTTGTTTTCCAAAAGGGTGACGCCAAAAGAGGCCTGTTATGAAAATGTGACTCTTTTTTTTCTCCTTCTTTTTAACTCTTGATGTGGCTTATTTATGGACACTTGAATGTGTTTTAGTAGAGGGCAGGAGTTTACAAAAATTGTGTGAAAGCATTGTAAGCTTGTGAGTGTGTGTGTGTGTGTGACACACTGGCTGTGAATATGAACATGTGTGTCCTCATCTTGATGTGACTGTTTGTAGATGTGTGTGGGAGAGAATGAAGGGGAGCATGTCTATGACTCAGTCTAACCTGCATTGGTTTCCGCTCCATGTATGGTGATACACGCGGCACTCTCTCTCCTTCTGCTGCTTTGCGTCTTTGCCTGACACTAACGAGCACTCAGTGGTCAGCTCTGTGATAAATTTACCAAAAACTAACATCTAAAGCTTTATTTTATTAGCAGAGCATACAGATAGATTCAGCTGCTTTCTTATGTTTGATCAGATATAATTTATTGGATTGATTTAACTGTTTTTGGTTTGGTTTGCACATATGTTATTGTGTTGTAGACAACAGTAGCCCACAAGTATGTACACTGTAGATAATTTAGATAAATTTGGAGTTGATGTAAAGTTTGTGTAATGCCCTGTAATAAATGATCTCACCACTGTGCTTGCTTACAAGGTTTGACCACTTGGTCACAGAATAACTCCACGTTTTTCAAGTCTGTCTTAAAACTGCACTCACACACCTACATGTACATTGAAAGAGTCACTGCTTGTTGTTGTTTCTCCTGTCCATATGGGCCAAAAAGTGATATTTTTTCCAAAACAGTTACCATGAAAAAATGTTGCCGTCATCCAAACTCCTTATATAAATATCATATACATTATCAAAATTAGTAGATGCTAATATTAAACTTCTCTGCAAGTTCTTGAAGTTTGGTGACATAATAACTTTCTTGCAGGTCTAGTTGAAGTGAGTTGGTGCAAGTCAGTCACAATAGCTCCTGAAGTTTGTCTGTATTGCTGAGTTTAGCTTGATCACAAATTAGATGATAAGTTTATAAACTGTTCATTCATCATCCTATTTGTATAACATGTTCAAAACAATGCTCTTTTGTGAAACAGATAACACTGTGATGTTGTTGTTTAACCAACAGTAGAGGTTTATGAAAGTGAATAGTCTGAAACAGCCAGTAAGACACACTTAGCTTCATCCATTGCAGTCTCTCTGTTCCCTCAAAGGGCAGCACTGTCTGCACAGCTTGCTATTGGTCAATGGCATGTATTCATGGATCAGACATTACCATAATTAAACTTGCCTCAAAAACTTGATGCACATTTACTTAGCGACATATCCTGACATTCATTCTGTGTTCCTAGTGGAATTAATTTAAACCCTCGTGAGATTTTTACCATTTCTAAAATCCTGTTACGGTAGTTTTTGAAAGTCTAGTTTCATCATGTTTCCATTACACAGTGTTTAATCATTGTGGTTTGAGAACAAGGACAGGGAACTTATCAATATATAGCAAGAGAAAAGGGGGGACTTTATATTTATGAAGACACCTGCTTGATTTGTCAAATTCAGACTTCTGAAGCCTCATATTAGCATCGAAACTAGGACTTTTGGTTTTTGTCACCAATTATTTAAAAAAGAATTCCTTTTTCCACTATAAGCAGGGAGAACAATTACTGACCAATAATCTTGTTAATTAAGACTCAAGTGTGGAGTGTTTCTGGGTCTACGTTTTATTAAGAAATATAGTTGTTCTTTCCAGGTCTGAGTTTGTTGATAGAATCAGAACAGTGTGAACTGTTACTGCCCTGACTCGATGCCATTGCCATTCATTTGCCAGTTGTTGACACCCTTGCACACACTCGAGAACACACACAAAGACACTTCCCTTCCCATTCAGCTGCCTTCATATCTCTGGGATCTGTAGTCTTTTGGCAGTGAAATGGGATTGTTGGACTCTAAGTGCAAAAGCTCACTTTGTATTTGTTGCCTTGTTTTTGACACTTTGATGTGAATGTATCTGTTTTGTGTTTGCGGCGAGAATAAAAGGCTTGCTCTTAATTTAACTGTTGTCTCTCTTTTGGATTCATTTATCTTTTAGCGCCTTTGAGTCTGAGAGGTTTGGCTGTGTACTTTGTTTTTCAGTGACGAGATCTTTGTTTTTTTTGTTAGCTGTCAGATGTGTGTTAGGAGTTATTGTACTGTTGATGTGCAATTAGGTCTAATTCATTGTCACGGTCCAATGAAGACAGCCTCAAAGTGTTTCCATGTAAAATCTCAGTTTAATCACAGAAGTATTTCCGCAATTATCAAAGTCCTCCCCCCTTGGGCTTCTTGGTTATGAGCACATATCAGAGAAGGTGCCGAGAGGAGCAGTCTTGGATCAAAGAATATTAAAGAGTGAGACTTTCCAACTTTAGAGCCTGTTTCATATCATAATGCAGTTCCTCCTTAAGTGTAAGAAAAATTGTGTGGATCATAACTCTGACTTTGAAGAAACAAGTGTCTCTCTTCAACTTCCAAAAAGACAGAGGTTGGAAAGGCGAGAATTTAGAGAGCCAACCCCCCCAACGTCCAGCTGAGGAACTCCGGGCCCTCTGCTCTTCCTTCGCAGTGACGGCACTTAATCACACTTGCTGCACTGTAATGCTCCTCCTCCTCCTCCTCCTCCTACGTTATGCTGTCCTCTGTAAGAGTGATGTAGGGTCACGAGAATGGGGAAACACCTTCCAAGGAGAAAACATACATACACACATGCACTTTCACAACACACATACACACAGCCCCTCGGTGAGTGCTGGGTGGCAAGAGAACGGCACATGCTGCATGAAAGGAACTTGGACAGAAACATTTCCCTGAACTGAAGGTAAGGCAAACAAAAATAATTCATTTCAAGAGGATTATGAGTTTAAGTATCAGTATTTTGGAGAGAAGAGAATCCACTGTTTATTTTCCTTTCACGAGAATAAATGTTTATTTTTATTATGCATGCTACTTGGTTTTAGTTTCAGTTTTCTTGTGTTGCTCTTATGCCTTTTCTCTCCAAATCCTGTATTTTCTCTTTAATATCAGGTTTACTAGAATAGCACCAGACTGTCTCTGTGATTTAAATGATGATCAATCCCCTTCTTAAACATTCTTGCCAATATAAACCCCCTCATCAATTAAACTGTCAACACAAAAATTAGAGAGCAAAATCTAGAAAAATAACTGTTTAAAACTACATCTGATTATCTATGCATCCGAAAGTTGGCAAACACAGCTTAATAAATAATCAGCCTTAAAGGCTTTTAATACTTCTTTTTTTTTAGCTTCAGAGAAAAATGTCATTTCTTTTTTCTCTTGTAGTACTTGTTAAGCCCCAAACAGTCCTGTCATTATTTTTTTTAGGGTAATTCTTTACAAAAGCATGAAACCAGAGAACCAGAATTGTGACATGTGATCACTTTCTGACGTCAGTGTAGAGACAAATTCTTTGGGAAGAAATTATATTCACATGAGCTTTTCTGTCAGCACTGGATTCCTCAGTAAATACATTATTCACAGACAATCTGAGCAATTCCCGGAGGTCTGTTTGTGCAGATAAAGAAATGAAAATAAAATCTTTGTTTCTTTGGGTGTGGCAAAGTGTCATGTTCACAAACAGGCCTTTTTTGTTAGCTGGTGTACAATAGAAACAATATGGTCCCTAAAATCTGGCTTTGCATACTGTGTGTAAAAATAGTAATAAAGGAAAAAAACATTTCTTTTTCTTTTGAGCTTATTTAAACCCAGTGCGAATACAAACATTAAAATGGTCACCTTCTCTTAATTTCTAACCTAGCTTACATTAGACTAGAAATTGCCATTCAATAAAGAAATGGTGCATGTTTTATATATCAGCTATTCATCAGGACATGAACATGCTTTTCTTTGCTAAGAGGTCATTTGCAGACAGACTTTACAGGAGACCTTAACCTTGGATTTCTGTTATTGTTTTTATAAATCAATCATATTGTCTCTTAGGTGGGATCTTTAAGATTCCATACTGAGGTAATGAATCAGCTTTCTGCAGCAAACTTTCTGAAAAATGTATCAAATCAAAATCCTGTTCATAAGAAATTCAATAAAATTAGTTATTTCTCAAAACAAATGTGAAAGATCCCCAGACACCTTTGAAAAGACACGAAACGCTTTTTCCCTAATAAAATACTGTTACCCATTTAAAAGTTCATGATGTGAAAATGCAGTTCAGACTTAATCTTCAGTCTAGCTGATAAAACTTTCAGTGGAAATCTTTCAGTTTGAAACAAATTCTGAAATAAAGAACATCTGTGATCTTTGAGGATGAAAAGATGAGGTAGGAGATTTTTTTGCAGTTGAATCAGGAGCCTTGCTAGGAGCACTGTGTAGGCTTCACAGTCTGGCTTGTACTTTGACAATGATTTAGTGAGAGGAGAGACTCAAATCAGAGCTGGCACGGTGGCTGGCTCAAATGTTGGGTCCAACAATTAGTGAAATAGTGCTGAAGATTTATATCCGGCAACTGTGCAGGGAGGGACTCTAACAATTACCCTACCAGCCAATGTGGCAGGGGCTGAACGACATCTGTCACAAGCAGGGTTGGCATTACCATAGATTGTACCTAATCTTATTCCTATATGAATGTAGTCAGATGCACATTGTTTCGTATTTTACACTGGATCAACTAGAGTGTTCGTACAACAAATATCCAAGAGAGCACAAGGCTGACAGGCACGCTGAATTACTGGCAAGTGTCAATGTAGTTGATGCCAATTGCCAATTGCCAACTTTATGCATTGTAGTAAATTAACTGCCAGGACTGATGCCTCTAATTAATCATTTAACAGTTACATGATGATATGTAAGCAGCACAACTGCTGATAGGCTATTTATGCCTTTAGATAAAAGGCAAATGAGTTCACAGTTTTACATTCAGGGATGCTGTCAGACATAAAGCCATATAGCCAACGCAATTAAACCACAATCAACCCACACACACGACAATAAACTGAAAATATGCAAGCAGTGTTTGGCCTGCTGTTCCTACGGTAACCAAGCAGAGTCGGTGTCTACAACAAAAGAAGCAATAAACAACGCTGTTTGTGGAAAAAAGTCCCGATAGCCAGCATCCATGACAAGCCCATGTCATCGTAAATTATATGAAAAACTTTCCAAATGTTTTCACTCAGATGCTCTCGGTTTAAATCCAAGCCAGCAAAAATGACACTAAATCTATTGTAGCTTACATAAAACGTCTAACATCTAAAACCCTCCAACGAGTTTGAACAAATTGGTTATTATTTATCTCATCCACATGACTGTCTTTATCACAGATGCTTTTATGCATAATGACCATAGCTACTTTTGCAGGAAGCTTGTTCCTCACAAACATTTTGGCTAATAATGGAGACGCATTGTGACCAGACAACATTGGACCTTTCCTCAGGCGCCTTAAGCTTTAGTGCACCACATATGTGCTTTTCTTCCATTTTAGCCAATGTAAAATACCTAAAACTAGCTTACACACCAAAAAAACTCAGAGGGTTGACACTCATGCACCTGCTCTTTAAAGTCAGAGGTCACGTTCAAAAGATGCACAAAAAAACAGAGAGAATGACAAAAGGGAAAGAGTAAGTAGACTATTACACCCATGTTTCTGTAAGTTATTAGCAATGCTAATTCATCAGTTCTTAACCTGCCCGCCTAAAACTCAGTGTTTCTTAGTTTACCCGAACCTGGCGGACCCATGGGCCCCATGGTTGTGGGTTGACCCGCCCATTAATTCTTCACGCAGTCATCTGATTCTGATTCTGATTTAATCGCTGTGACGGAGAAAACATTGACATACTTTTATACAAGTGAAGGAGCAGAATTTTCCATAAACACCAGCTGTCGGCTAGATGGCCGGACATTGAAACATTTCCAGCCGACTACTTTCTTATTGTTTAAAGTCACATCAGCATCACTTTGAGATCTTGGTTGTTATATTTTTTAACTGGATGAAAGGTTCCCCTATCCGGGCGATCTGAACTTAATTTTTCAGAGAAACAGCTGCAATGCGTCGCTAATATTAGCACCACTGCGGAAATTTCACTCCATCATTAAAAGCCTCAGCCTTTCGTGTTTCTGCGAAGACATGGGGCAAAACTCTTAAAGAAACAAGGGGAGCAAAAACAGCATCTCTAATCTGTTTCAACAGAATAATCTTTGGTCTAGTTAGATAAAAACACTTAATCCGTTAGCACATTCGCGTGTGCTTCATGACTGAGCCTGGTTATAATCAGTTTTTGTCTTAAATACTCTCTGGTGCCCCCTTGTGGAGATGAGACGGATTGATGAGGTGTCAACATTTCACCTGGAATTCTCCTAAATCCTGACCTTTAATATTTTTTATGGATTTAGGATGTGAAGAGTGAATCATCTTATACGTCACAGATATTATACCCTTTATGGATGACAGAGAGGTCAAAATGGAGTCAATGGGTGCAGTCAGATAGATAGGAAATTTAGGATTAACATTGCAGACAAAGCTACAGATTTGTAGCTTTCCAAACAAATGTTGGTTGTGGAGCGCATATGGTCAGATTTGTCTCTCACACCTGCCTTAAGTGTAAACGTAAGGAATAGCTCATGTACATTTTCGCTCAGCCTTGTGCTTCTTTTCAAACAGCTCTCCTTGTGATTTATTTCCCCACCTGCCCCAGTGTTTAACTTAAGATTAGATCACCACCCATCAGCCATGGTCCTGCTCTCTCCTAAGCCCCCCTCACTCAATATCTTAGCAAAATATCAAAATATGCCAGTGCAGGTTTAGACAGTGATAACTAATAATGTCTGTCAGTGTTGAAGCCAGGGGCAGAGAGCGAGACTCTCCACACAAACCAAAGCCAACAGTCCATTAGCGCAGAATGCTAACACTCAGTTAGACTCTGGGAAATCTCAGAACATTGTCAAGGCTCATGTGGAGATGACCAGGGCCGCCTGACCCAGACCAAGAAGCTCCTAATCCTGGTCCCCTGTGTGTACAAGTGTGTGTCTATGTGTGTATGTGTGTGTGTGTGTGTGTGTGTGTGTGAGACTATGTCGAAGATAAACACAGTTCAAAGAAAACATTAGAAGCCAAA
>JAPZDZ010000026.1:14756515-14769350 GCA_029783805.1 Acanthurus tennentii | reverse complement strand
TATATTTGCCAACACATCATGCACAAATCATGACTTACTTTTGTGACCACTCCAGGTTCATGCCAGACTTCTGTGAGAAGGCTGTTAACATCTCCTGCTGCGGAGCAGTGAGGGTGGGAACGGGGCTGGAAGATGGAGTAGGGGCTGGAGCAACAAAGGCTCTTCGGATCTCCTCTGTTGTAGCCATCCGAATGAAAAGCTGATCGTTTACGATACACAGTCTGTGAGACAAGAGAACCGTGAGGGACAGTTGTTGAGATTTAAGTGTTTTCAAGTATGCCTGGAGGACTTGACCTTTCTTCCTCTTTTTTTTTAATGCAAAACTGACCTTTAGGTTCACCTGCCACAAACAATACTCAGCTGCTAGGTTTTTAGACTCACCTAGCTAAACCAATGTAGTCAATTGCTACTGCTATGCATTTTTGCATTTTATTCTGCCTTCATTAAAGTTAAAATACAGAGTTTTTTCTTGAAAATGTCTGAGCACAGAAAATGTAAGGATGTTTGCCCATCGTGTTCAGCACATTGTTTTGAAGATCCACAACTGTTAATAGTTTACTTTAATTTCCCCTTACTCAAGGAAAATGTGAAGGATGATAGGAAGCTGATACAAACCAGTGAAGACTCACTTGACTTACCCAGTATTCCCTGCCGGGACTGTGATGAACACACGAGAGAAGGCCATGGTTGACTCTCGGGATTTACCATCAACGGCAACTAAAAAACAGAAGCAACACAATTTAAGCAACTAAATCAAATCCGCTAATTTGTGCAGTGGACGAGAATAATATTTGAATGTAACAACGACAAAATAACTCACCTTCTTTGAAGACTCCGCTTACTGTGAATGATAGTAGTGTATTCTGTAAATGGAAATCATTTTTGCAGAATTAATAAAGAACACAGAGAAATTATTCACAGTAAAAGGAAAAGGTTATTTAAGCGTGCTGACTGACAGAATATGCATGAACTCACGGTGTAGGTGTTCACATCAACAGTAAATGAGGCGATGTCATGCTGAGTTTTGGGTAACTCGTTGAGGAAAGCCACCACATTCAGTCTTGTGTGCTTCAGAAGTCGAAAACGAATTGCTAATGGAGGCAAGATTCAGAGTGGGAAATTTAAGGAATTATCTCAGATCACAAATATTCACTTGCAAAAAAATATGACAGTTCAACAGCTTGACAGATAAACTCACTTGAGTCTTTGAGTCTCTTTAGGTTTCGAGTGTCTTTGTGATACTCTCCTAAACTGCTCCTAAAACCAGAAGAGAGAGACAGATGGAACCGGTGTGAATGCAGTCAAAACTGAGACAAGTGTCAGCTTGGAATGAATGCAGCCAATGACAGGTGGAGCCATGTAAAAATCAAAAACTCCACATCCCATTCCTTCATGTGCTAATCAGTGTGGTTTCATGTATACTGAACTGCGTGGCTGTGTGTGCTCTTACCTCGAGGGGTTCTGGGTGGAGTAAGGTGTCGTGAGGGATAACGATGCTCCATCATGGTAAGCGTCCAGAAGTGGCTGTCTGTCCCCTGAGTCGTATATACTGTAATACCTGCAAAACATTCACACAAGTATTTTTGATTTTGTCACTGTGATTCTTTCTTGCCCACAAACTACTTTGAGGAACCAAAGTAATACGAGAAACAGTGCTGGTTAATTTGTCATAAGTTGTGTCACATGAACCACAGAAAAACAGGTACTTATCGACAGACCATTTGAGAAGATTTTCTACATATAAGTTGAAAACTTACTGTTGCAAGAACCGAAGGATGAGAGCCTTGATTTCATCTGACCCGAAATAGCTGCCCTGCATTGTTCATTGGAAAAAAACATGTCAGTTACATAAAGGAGAAAATAACTGACTTGAGGACTCTGACCTGCAGGAGAACAATGATCCTTTTTTGGTGCACTTCGATAATTAGTTGGTAAATAAATGAACAAATTAAGAGCATCTACTCAATTTTATCTACAAAAGCATCCTAATTATGTCTGTGTGAATAAAAATATACATAGATTAAGTAACCTTGCACGGCGGAATAGTGGTGGGCGTTTCCACATCGAATCCAATAGGTGGTGGGAGGTCAAACCCATCCTATAAAGAAATTGCACACCAAGGAAGATCCATAAAAAACGAAAGACAATTTGACTGCATCAAGATACTCTAATTTGGGTGACAAAATTTTTTATTTAAATCAAGAACAGGCTTCATATACACAATCATTTACATCCATTAAAAATGTGTGCTACATTGCTGAATTATTACCAATGTCAATAAAAATGCGACAAAATTTTATATTAGAAATATTGAGAGTAGTTCTGAAAAGGAGCTCGGAGCTCTATCTTGCCCTTGTTACATTTAAATATCAGATTTGCACATCACATCTTTGTAGAGAAAAGAAAAAACAACTTTCTAGTAACATACTTAAAGCATAGTGAAGGTCTGGCTTTTGGAGGACATGACAAGCACATTTTTGAAT
The DNA here is from genome assembly GCA_029783805.1 of Acanthurus tennentii. NCBI lineage: Eukaryota > Metazoa > Chordata > Actinopteri > Acanthuriformes > Acanthuridae > Acanthurus > Acanthurus tennentii. The sequence continues at coordinate 14,766,867 of JAPZDZ010000026.1, read as the reverse complement.
GGAGGGGATCTTTACAACAACAAGATATTTAACTCCTACACACAGGTCATTTTCACAATTAACTTATTTTTGACTTACCAGTTTGAGAAGCCGGGGAAACCTCTCCCTCACAGCACTAATACAAGAAAAAAAAAAAAGAAAAAAAATACAGAGCAGGAAAATTAACATCACAAACCATCTCAAACAAAAGCATAAATTATGCTCATTTCTGCAGATACCACCGTCAGTCACACCTGCAAACCGACTTAGGGCCGCTTCAGACCACTGAGGCGTTGTGGCGATCATTGCAGGTCTGTGCAGCCGTGTATCCTTTTTGCAGATCCAAATTAATGTCTTTGTACTTTATCATTGCAGTGTTGTTTAGCTCTGCTCTGTCGATTAGCTGATTGGCCACCACAGCAAGACATCAGATTACACTGTTCCAAAAGTTGCCCCTTCATCAATTTTAGACTCTTTGGTTTCTTTGGTTTTGTTTATTCCCGGACCCAACTGCAGTTCACACTGCCACAGCCTAGTCGGACTACCCAAATTAAAATACATGGGAAAACTTCTGCTTTCACTGCAATGCCTAATTAAGCCATTGGTGTCATTTGTGTCATTGGTAGCTGCAATTTTAAGCCTTTGGAGAATACAGTCAATTATAGGTATATAGATACACAAAATGGAACGTACATGAAACCAGTGTCGTACATGTTTAACCTTTGCATACACATAAAACAAGAAATAGGCTATTATTCACGCCTTTATCCTCCCTTTAGTTTCAAGCCGTGCATCTTCTTCTTCTCCCACCCGAAAGTGTACTCACCAGCAGGAATACTCACCCTCTTCCCCAATATGGAGATAAACACAGATCTGACATGGGAAGTAACATAAACATTCTTTTCTACAAACACACACACACACACACACACATATATACACACACAAACAAGCAAAGACCCTTGATCTTCCAGACTCCACTGAAAACCAGGAAACACAATGATTTTGATTTAGTAGAAAACAAAGTTAATTGCTGGGAGAGAGGTGTTACCGCCAGTCTTGTGTTAACTTTCCCCCCCAGACTCTGGCAAAGATGCTGGGGAAAAGATGAGTCTACATCACCAAAAAACAAAACAGGGTCTGGGTTAACAATAAAATAAAAAATTAAGTGAAGTTCACACAAACACTAGCACACACAGTGTAATATTCATTAGAAGAACTAATCACAGTGTGCGCCCATGATTTCCAGCAAAGAAAGACAACCTGAGAACAGAGTGAAACAAAAAAAGGAAGGCAGGCCCTATATTAAACTGCACCCAGCAGTCCCACAACTCATCCCATAGCTTCCCTCAGCTGCTCAAATCAGTTATCAGTAATGGTTTTCATAGCCACCATCAATTCTGAAGAGATGGGTCTTCAAGCACTAGCAACAACTGGACTTCATGGTTTTTCTCATTGAATTTGGGCCCAGGTCTCAAGTTAAAGAGTGGCTGGGAAATGATTGAGGATTCAACTTAAGTGATAAATCTCTGCTCTGCTCTCTCTGCTTGATGGTTGAGATTCTTGCACTGATGACAGTCATCAGAAACTGGGAGAGGAAATGTTTTCACTCTTTCTTTTTGACTTATTTCAGGCAAAACTGAACTTCAGTTTCCAGTTCAGATCATATTTGCCTCAGAGGTAAGTTAAAGGTATTTGCCATATGCTCCATTGTCATTCACTGAACAGAAGAGGCCTGTTTTAGGCCAAGGAGAACCAACTTAGTAGAAGTGACAGACTGCTTTCTCTCTTTGGCTCATCACTGTCATTGAAAATGACCCAAAACCCTCTCCGCCTCAGCCCAATGGCTCTTCCTGTGGAGTCCCGTCTTCACAAGTTCTTCTTGTTGCCTTCTCAGTGAGTCAGAACTCACAGGGACTCAGACAAAGTAATCGTGACTGTGCCTGCCTTAGGTTGTCCCAGGGTTTCAAGGTGGGATCTTACCCGTCATGGGCTATCCAGCCTTCCATACTCGCCTGATACAGGGGGCCAAATGGGCAAGGATGCTACGAGGGGAGAGGATATCACTGGCTGTCCATTGTCTTTGCTTCATCCAAACATTTGTCAAACGTTTGTCAAGGCAACTGTGGAGTGCCTTCTCTCCAATAATACAATGTACACTGTTTTACAGCACTGCTTAATGATGCAGATTCAATTTTTTTTAAAATGCAGTTCAAATGAATTGTGAATGTCTGTATATCTTTTTTTATCCAAAGAAAAAAGGCTTCTTCTTATAGTTATATCTCATCAGCAGTATGATGGTGTTTTGCTGCAGCTTATGGGATAACTAATCAAGATGTTGGCAGGAGAGTGCTGGGTACAGCATAACTGAAAACCACAAAGCAGTACAAAGCTTGAGTGGATTTCCCACAGAAAAGCTGAACAACTTGCAGAGAGAAGACGGCTGTTCAAACTGTGGAAAATTAAAGCAAGCTGAAAGGAAGATGATGTGGAACTGTATTGTGGGTACATGTTCTCTTAGCAACTTTTCGCGGCAGGAAATGTTCAGTTTGCAGTGAGTGAGAAAAAGAAATGTTAACCACCAAGAGGGAAGAAACATGTACATTGAACTACTTTCAAGTTAATGTTTCCATATTTCTTTTCCTTTCTCTTACACAAAGACAAATACAGGAAGGTAACAGTACATGTCAGTTGCCTCTATTTGGTCCAAAAGTTCAGCTATGACTGTTTGAAAGTGTTTTCAGTTAATGTACAGTTATCTTAAACAAACAAAACAGGGCTCTCTTGATCTTCTTTCGTACTGCTGCAGCACTCTTTATACAGGAAAGACCCCTGAACACCCATTCTGACACAACAGTCACACCATAAAATCTAAAATGTCCCTTCACCCCCCAAAATCACTGACTGACCTGATGTATGCAGGCTGATCCTTGAAGAGATCACACAGAGGGTTCCTGTTCAGCCACAACTCCACCAGCTTCAGGCCCTTTAACTTGTCAAGCTCTCGGTCTGACTTCAGCTGGACGACCACACAGAAATAAGAAAGTGTGTGAAGAGGACCAAAAAAATTATCAGGCTAAAGGTCCAATTTGTAATGAGTTATTATTACTCTTTGCATCTATTGAGTGACCAGATATACCTCATTGTGGGAAAGGTTGAGGGTCTTCAGATGAGGCACCTTGGTAATCAATTCGGATAATTCATCCAGTTTGTGAATACGGTTGTTACTCAGATTCAAGCATGTCAGCTGGCAGGAGGCAGAGACATGTGACAGCACATTTAGTTTGACCCAGCAATTCATAAGAAAGCAGCTTCACAATGACAATAGTAAATTTCAGCCAACATTATAAAAACATGGTCAGTGTTAATATTACCTCTGGAATGTTTTCTTCAATAATCTTGATGACAGCTTCCATGCTCGTCTTTCTATTCAAAATGACTTCAATGTTCTGGGACACTAGGTCTGTTACATAAAGTAAAAGCAGCAATCAAAATGCAAATTTGAGGATTGATTAGCATTAGCAGTTATTTTTCATCAATTGATTGTTTAAGCGATCTATTGAATTTGTAAGTATGAGTGTAAATACCTGGGTCTGTTCGAATGTTGTTCAAGTCCAAAGCTTGCTGAGAGCCATCAAAACGTTTTGCCATGCATTGCTGTGAAAGACAAACAACTGCCAACATAAGAGGCTTCATCTGAACACTGAACAATGCTGTTAGCACATGCTTTCTCTGAATAACTTTGATATCTCTTAATAACTTAGATAGGATTAAAGGTCAGTTAGAAAGGGAAATTAACTTTGAAAAATTATGAATCGAAGTTGTGTTTCAAAATGAATTTGCAAAATACCTCACAACTTTTCCTCTGAGATGATGTAGCCTGAAAACACTTATTTTCTTAAACCCTTTCTATTTCTGTGATGTTAAAGCTCAGTATGCCTTGGTAACGCTAACTGACAGACTTGAATACATAAATTATTCTTCTATTTATCACACTTTTCTTATTAACCTTAATCCACTTCTTAGTTGATGTATTTTCACTGTTTTCATTCTCAGAAAGACAAAATAAAATTGGAGACACTGTTTGTGAGACATTAACATTTATCTTAAAAATCAATCAATCAATCTAGTTCACCTTCAGGTGATCCAAGTGCTCGGGCTTGAGGTCAGAGAGAAGAAAGGATGGTGGAGCACTGGGGTTGACGTGCACTTCCACCTTAAAGAGAAAAACAGGTGATGTGAGAGAGATAAGTAAACACTGATAAACCACACATGTTGACTTTGAGACAAAGTGTGAATTCTTATATAACCGTCATGGCCGGAAAGAAGACAGATTTAGAACTTAGTCAGAGTGCAGCTACTATCTACAAGCTGTAGGTAACAGAGTCGTATGTTACCCCACAGTATGTGTGAGAGGACTGATTATTAATGATTTACCTTTTACAGCCATTAAGAATGAGTTTTCCAATATAAACATACCTTATAACCATCTGTGTCTGTGATCTTGTGAGAACATTTGTGCAAAGCAGTGGCAGTAGCAGAATCATCCACATAGAAATGGGCCCTGTTATGGTCAACATGGTACTGGACAGACACGCAAAAAAGAGGCATAACCAAATTTAATTTTATAAAATTTCCCATGCATAAATATTAGATGTCTGAAAATAAGACAGTCCTGAACCTCACCTGTACAGGTGTGTAGGGAACAGAGCAGATGTTCTGAAGGGCTGTCAATAACCATTTCTTGTCATATTTTCTTCCATGTGGTATCTGTAAAACAGAAAACAAAGTAAAGTCGCATACTTTAGACAGGTTTCAAGATACAAGTATGGATGTTGTGTGGTGACTGTTACAATGCTCACCGTTACTTTGTACCAGCCTGATCGGTTTTTCCCTCCTCCACCGCTGCTTCCACCACGGTCTCCTCGAAAGCCTCCTCTACCACCTCCTCCTCCTCCTCCTCCACCTCCTCCTTTGCCTTGTCGCCTGTCTCTGTCAAACCTTCCATCTCCTCCTTTACGAAAAGGTCTTCCATAAGGGTTACTAAAGAGGACAAAACAAGGACATATCTTAAAAACAATCTTCCTTTAGTTAGAATCCAACATTAAGGACTTCTCTAAAAACCTTTTGAGGGAACTCTGGAGCTTTACCTGTAGGGAACACTGAGATTTAAAAGTTTTTCTTCTGCCATAGTTTTAGCATCCTGAAAAATTTCTTGCTTTGAGGGATGTTTCTTTGTGATTCATCACAGCAGCATTTCACCACAGTAAGTTTTAACAGTGTATGAAGATACTCACAGTTCTGTTTACATTCTGTGTTTCTGTTCTTTTCATAAGACCCCTTTCAACTGCTGTTCATTTATTATGAAGTAAGTTCCTTCCTCAAAAAACATCAAACACAGCTTAGTTAACGCCTTATCTTTTATAAATGTTTTGCTGACTTTAGGGGTGTGCTAATGCATGTACTGCAATGCCAGATACAAACAATGAAGAAGAAGTGCACCTGTGTTTTTGAATAAATACACACACACGAAGCTGATATCAGCTTGCACCTGCTTAAAATTAGCTGTTTTTTCTGTTTTCCTACCCATTATAACTTTGTAATTACAAATAGGCTGGTATCCCCTAGAGGCAAAAATATACTAAAAATGTATATATGGCATATGATGAAGAGCATGTAGTTATAAAATTGTCAAAATACTTAGCTGAGCTACCTACACTTCTATAGTTTCACTTTTGTTTGTCTGTCCTGAGGTACTTTTTTTGTGGGTACAGAGCTTACAGCAGACTTGATCTACTTTCTTTTTCAGGACTAACTACAGCATAGCTTAAGATGCATTCTCTGTGCTTGCTCAAACTGACAGCCTCCAAGTTGTTGAAACAATATAACAAATGTGTTTAGGTTTTAGTGTCTAGGTAGCATTCCCCTCACTTAAAGAGAGCACATTAGAAAAAAAGAAAAAATGTCTTTGGTTTTTAGAGTTACAATTCTATCATTTATCGCACTTACAATCACACTTACAATCTGTGCTGAGAGCTGTCTTGAGAGTTGTCACTCATAGTTACATCTCCATCTGGATCATCAAGCCTAGACCGCGGCCCAGGACCCCCAAAGCCTCCTGAGTGACTTCCTCTCTGGCGGTCTCTGCGGGACCTATCATAAGACCGACCCTTGTGAGGGCCTCTGCCTTTACGATTGCGAAACTGTGGTGCGGTTCTGTCATCGTGCTCTGAAAAAGGGTAAAAGACTTTTCAAGATTAGTCTGTACAATACATCTTAAACAGCCTTACATAATCAAATAAATACATTAAGTCTAACTTGTACAAGTCTGCAAGCATGCAAATCAGAGTAAAAATGTCCACTGCACACTCTGATGAGATATTTAAAGTAAATGTATGGAATCATATCTCTTCTTGTCTGAACAGAAACGATACAAGTGCATAGAGTAAAAACCTACACATGTAACATTACTATTACCTCAGAAAAAATCTAAAGAGGATACTCATAAAATTAAAGTGCAATTACTCATGTGTGTTTCTCAATCTGTTTAATGTACTTTTATTAATGGCATGCATGCTAATGTTGAACAAAACAGCAAGCTACCGGACCTTACTGATTGACCTCTAGGGTGACTGTATACAATACAGTCCATCTTAAGACTAAGACCAGTTCTCTGGTGCTGTACAAAAAACATTAGATAAAGTAGTAGGATTATATGTTTAACGCTTAGTCTAATGTCTATTGTGTAGTAACAGAAGCAGCTTATGCTCCAGGTGACCCAAAATATCATTTTACCTCCTACGACCATGTAACCAGTGCTTCTGACCTCTCTTCTCACAATAAAGTCGTCATGGTCTAAAGAAAAGTAGCACAAAACATGTAAGGTTAATGCTGTAGATAACAGGGTTTCTTACCGTTGTAGTAGTGACCGCCATCCGCCATATTTTCGGAATAGTGTTAGATTAAAAACACAGTCCCGGGTTAAAAACACTATTCACAGGGACGTGTTTATCTTTTTCACAAAACAGAGAGGCTAGGCTGTGAAAGACGATCTGACATCCCGAGTCGTTTAGAGGGAAACAAAGGCGACCACGACGGGATCGAATGGCCGTTTTTGCTAACTGTTAGCCTGGCTAGCTTCTCCTACTGCGCAATGACGAGCACAAAGCGGAAGTACTACATTTTACTTCCGGACCAACACGATGGTTCTATTTTTGTAACTGTAGTGGAAGAATACAACAATGCAAAAAACGAGGCGAAACTTATTTATAAGTGCGTTGAAGGCTTGACTAACACACAAATGATTAAGCGAAAAAAAGAAAAGAAACTGCAGCTGTATAAGATATAGCAGATCATCCTTAACTTATGACAACCAATAAATACTCCAGAGTATTTTTTAGACTTCGTAAAATACTGATATATTCTGCTATGCAAATATTTAAAATGACATATCAAGATTTAAATCTGATAACTTTGGTTGGTCTTTTTAACTTCTAAATTATAACACGCGTGCATCGGCTATGTAATCGATATGATCGAAAACTTCTCTAAGAATATTTTAGTTAACATACTTTCATATCTTTAAGCAGTTCTTTTAATTTGTGTTGTTTGTTTGACATTTTTATTCAGCCTACTCAAAATATCATGATACTAAATTATGAAGCACTCGTCGAGCAGTGTTTGTGGAATTAACATTTTATGGTTTGAAAATATAAATGAACTTTTCATTGCAAAAAATTCACACATTTTGGTCTTAATGGGACATTTTCAGGTTTAAGCAATACTCACAAAATTAATCATCACATAATGAAGGACGAAATAAAGCATGTTGTAAATATTATGAAACTTTTGGAATTCCCACTGGAGCCTCAAAGACATTTTTCAAAAAGATCATCAGTGTTGTTTGTCTTCAGGCATTTGTTATTCATTTAAAACTAATATAATTTCCAAAGATGGACTTTAGCCAGCCAAAAGAACTCTGTAGATCACCAAGATCAAAATTTTGTTCTACTCTCATCAGACTATCCAAGAATTTTCGTTTAGTCTGAAGTTTTCCCTCGAGGTAAAAATAAGGGTAAAACCATTTTAATACACTGTCGAGTTCAAGTTCAACCATGAACAAAAAACAAAACAAAGCAAAACAAAATCACAACCGTGAATACGTCTGCCACAAGGTGGCGGTGGCGCGATTTGGGTTTCTGAAACTGCAAGCTGTAGCATCAGCCCACTGATTTAACTAATTAGGCTTGATTAATTTTTTAATTCTTGGCATAACAATGTCAAAACCATAATTATCAGGGTTGGTTAAAATTGAACTCCCCGAAGTACTCTGCTTAGCACGCGGCCACGAGGCCATACAGATGGTTAACTTAGATGAAATGTTACTTAATCGACCAAACTTACCCTCATTTTCGACACGTGCCACCACAGCAAGGTTGGGGTATCTTCTGTGGCAGAAACTCATGCGGTCCATGGTCCATTTAGAGCAACTATCAGAACGTACTCTGTCATCAAAAGTCAATTAAAAAATAAAAAGTTTTGGCAGTTATCTTTTAAATCAAACCAAGTCATTTTTTTTACAACTGGTGCATAGTAACCTTAGTTTTAGGTTTCAATTGGCTAACGCTAGCAAGCTGAGCAGAGTAAATTAGCTAACGTGAGCTAGCTGTGCAAGGTAAACGTAAGTTAGGATTAGCAAAGGATAATCCTCCTGGACTCGCAGTTGGCATCCCACAATATTTACAGCCTTATCTATGTTACCGTGGTAATATTCCTCCTGATGTTATGAAAAAACAACGGACTGACGACTTTCTGCCGGCCTCTTCAGTCGCGCTGTCCCACGCACATCTTTCTCCAGCACGAAAAGCAACATGGCGCCTCCTGGTGGACTAACCTTAGTGCAGTCAGGATGAGCAATGACACGGGCTGGTAAGACTTTGCCAATTTTGGATTTAAAAAAATACACTAAATTGCAGGATTGTTATTTCCACAGAATAGAGACACTTCAAAGCTGCATATTTCACTCTCCAAAGTGATAGGAAACTTGAATCAACACTATTCTAATACAACGAAAACTATAAATTATAATAAGACCAATATAATATAACATAATGTATGATAACTGAGTGTATTTTGTTAACAATTTACTCTGGTCTTAGTCTCTCCTCAAGTAATTATTTATTCGCCAAGAAGAGTGAAAAATATTTGGAGCAATACAGCATTCGCCTATTTTATTTATTTATTTTTTAAAATGTAAGGCTGAATGATATTGTCAAAATAACTATTTTAGTAGAAAAATGGTTAAGAAAATATCAAGCAAACAAAAATCGAGCACATATTGTGTTGATAAGCATGTTTAATAGCCAGAGCAAAAATGTTAGTTTGTTCTGGCTATTCTTTAAAGCTATACAACATGATGTGTTACTGTTGAGCCATTACTTTACATGGAAATATTCTCCTTTACATGTCATGTCCATCATTTTATACAAATTTCCTCTATATCAACTTGGTTTCTTTGGAAACCTTTGGAAATGATTTGACTCATTCAAATTGTGTAATGATACACAACACAGCATTATATCCATATATCCTCATCTGTTTGTCTCTTTTTGTAAACATTGTTAGTCTTTTTAAGAGACTGAATTATAATACAAAAAACATGAGGCTGTCCAACCTTACATATGTGTGTATGAGCTTAACATTCTTTTCAACACAAATAAGTTTTGCAGACTAATCAAACTTGCCAAAAATATGAGATGAAAGAAAATAGAAGAGAAGAACAAATTCTCTTAAATCTGTCTTTGTAACAAAACACTGTCCTCACTTTAACATTATTTAAAATTGCAAATAAACCTCATCATGTTTTAATGGATTTTAACAGAATTTAATTCTTAATCCTCTCCCTCAGCCTGTGAAAAGAGATTCCCCCTTAACACAACCTCTTCCATCCTGTGTTCTCTTCAGGTTAATATTATGAGGCAGCAGTTCACATTTTCGTGTTTATATGTGTAACAGTAGCCATTTTGTCCTACTGATCATACATTTGAGTGTTTTGTTTCAGGGGTGTCTCAACCACCAAGTGTCTTGTGTACATCATGTAACAGTATCTTCTCCTCCGCAGTCGTCCTCCTGCTGCCAGGAGGCCACACTGATGGCTTGGCTCAGAGAAGTGATTAGTGAGGTCAGACCGATGAGGTAGCCGTCCTCCCTGTTTCCTTCGGACCATGGGACGTTGTGTTGGAGCTCGCTGTCGGGCACGGGGGTTGTCTTCCCAAAGTCAATCATCCACACGCTGGCCTTGCTGCTGTGATCATGGACAAAGAGAAGCGAGCTGCCAATCACCTGTTCAGATCACACATAAAAAATATATGCAG
>JAPZDZ010000026.1:14689185-14701831 GCA_029783805.1 Acanthurus tennentii | reverse complement strand
CTGATTTAATGAAGCCCATGCAGACATTTGCACACACACACGCACGCACATACACACACACACACCCACACCCACACCCACACACTCACACACACACACACACACACACACACACACACACACACACAGACACACAGAGAACTCACGGAACAGCTTTTCCTTTTAGAAGTCTTTATTCATCTGTGTAGAAAAAAAGACGACGGACCAATAAATGGAATAGCATTTTGCACCCATTTTTATGTTTATACATAAGAGTGTTTTCATTATCACATCTGAGGGTGACATTTTTAAAGGAAAAGAATTTTCGCACAGAATGAAAGGAAGCTTCAGTGCTCTTAAAAAAAGAAAAAAGATAAACAAACGCAGAAAAAAAAAGACTAAAAACCCACACCAGAGCTCTTCCAGTATTACTGGTTCACAGTAACACAGGATGGAAAAGAGAAAGAGAGCCACTGAAAGTAAGAATGGGTTTCAACACTCACAGGCTCTATATATATATCAGTCCTCCTCATCCTCCGCTCTACCCTTTATTTTTCTCGCTCTTCTCTCGCCTCTTCCTCTTTTAATCTGTCTCTGGCTGTTTCCTAGTGTTTTCCTTTGAAGTTCCTCCTCCCTCTAAAGTATACCATAGTAGTGGGGTCAGTGAGAGGCAGTCAGAAAGCAGGTGTGTGTGTGTGTTATGTGTTGAACTGCACAGTGTAGCTGTAAGACTGTGATCTCTGTGAACAGAATCGTGTCTACGCTGCACTGAGGCCTGTCAATATGTACTTAACCACACAGAATGAGTCATATCTACTTCAAAACTTCTGATGTTTCTATGTTAAAATGCCTTTTTATAGTTTGGGGCAATATGATGAAAGATATAATAACAAAATTTAATTTGCATGGCTGTAATTATTTATTTGATTATGTATTAATGTGCCGTGTCTTTTTTTCAATTAATTGTTTCATTTATTGGACCATAAAATGATGGTAAATAATGAAAAATCTCAATCTTGATTTTCTGCTCAGAATGCAGTCTTTAATCTGATCATCTGACTCATTTCAAAGAAGTTTTTTTTTCAGTTTTTTCAGTTTTAGTTTGCTGTCACATAATATTAAGAAAAAGCAGTAAATAAGCACATCAGGAAGCAGAAACAAGCAAATATTCGCAATTTTGCTTTGAAAATGACTTCAAAGATGATGATTATTGTTTTTTTTTTAAATTTGCTGATTAAATTTCTGTCAATCGATTTAATTGAGTAATCTTTTCAGCTCTACAAATTTTACAAATTTCAATACAATTATACCATAGAAGCTTTTACTTTAATATCTCTGGTTCAATATATCTGCTGATATTATTTATCTGAGCATAACTACTTTATGTCAAAATTGGAATTTAGCATGACCTTTACGCCTATGTGGTGGGGAGCTTTAGTGTTTTGGTCGTTTAAAAGCAATCCAATAATTTTATCTAAAGTCAGTTTCCCAAACAATATATCAAATACTTTTTCACAAAAAATATATATCCCAATATAAAAATTACATATACTATGATTTATCCATCTTGCTGGCTTGAAAAAGATATAATATGAGTGAATTTTAAGAAAGGGTAATTAGACTGGAGTAGTTCCGCCTCGTACCAAAAAAACTATTAGCTGCTAAAAACTTATTTTCATTTAACAAGGTTTAACCAGGCTCTGGAAGATAATGGGTAACTATTATAAGATGTGTGATTAGATTTTTTCTTACTTCATTTGAAAAGGTGATTTAAAAATGAGACTAGACCACAATGGAAATTAGGTACATGCAGTAGTTTTTCTAAATTCAGAGATGGAAATTTTTTAATAGCCATTCTTGTCAAGCTAGTCATTTGTCCTGTGGCCTTGGCAATCATTTTACATCATATTTGTCTTACCATGCATTTCATCCTCCTGGTGTCCTACAAACATTTCTGAATTCATGATATATGTCATTGAGATCGGTCCATGTCATGATGAAGATACATAACACATCAGGTAAAGACTGCACGAAAATATTGTCCAATGATCACAGGCAACTAAGAGCATCAGTCTTTGAAGGAAGTGTGCAGTCTGTTATCACTTTGCTGAATTCACTGGTGGATTCACTGTGGGTAAAACCCTTTTTTTGGATGACGATGTCACTTTTTTTCCAGTTGTCACTTTTTCTTTACCCCGCACGCACCCTTTTCTAGCCCCCATCTTATTTTCCTCTCGTCTGCTTCTCTTTTTTTACCTCCTGCTGCTGCATTTGTCACACGCCTTTTTTTCCCCCACATATCTTTCTTTATTTTTTCTTTTCTTTCCTCACCCTCTGCTTTAAGACTGTGCACCTCTCTCAGCACCCCAAACAGCTCCCCCCATGTCCCTCCCCTTATTTTATGTTCTATCCTTCTATCCATCCATTTATCCATCACCCCCCTACCACTCTCTTGCTCTTTCTCTACCTCTCATTAGTCTTCCTATGCTGTGGTTTGTGTCTGCCATCTCTGTCAGAGCTGTTATCACTGCTGTCAGCTCCCTTGGTAAGAACAAAGTCGTCCTCTGCTCACGGCACCACAAAAGACAAGAGAGAAATAAAAGGAAAGAGCCTCAGCCAAAAAAAAAGGAGGTGGAAAGGAGTAAAAATTAAAAGAAGAGTAAACTGGAGAAAAGGGAGGGGGGTAGGAACACATCTTTTCATGTCAACCATGATGCATTATCATTTGTGGGTTGTAACAACCACTGATTTCTCCCTCTGTCATTCCTTTTTATCTATACAGCACAGAGCTTACAGTTGGTAGGAAGATATAAGAGCTACCTCTATACACATCAAGTGCCTTTTCCTCATATTATAAATAAGTTTCCTGCTAAATCAGCTAAGCCTAGAATATCAACCTCAAATAAGTTACTGTGTATTATTATGAGCTGAGAAGAACAGTAGGTTTGAAAGACACTGAGATATCCAAAAGAGAAAACGTAACCATTTAGAACTATAAGTAGCGCTGAAAGAAGGGCTTACTGTATATTGTAGTATACAGTAGTAGAGTATAATAGGACTTCTGTCACTTAATAGCATTGTCCAATCAACATAGCTGAAATCAGTCTTTTCTACCTAGCAAACCAATCAGAATTGAACCAGCAGAGGCACAGAGGGTACTTTGGAAACCAAGGACAAAATGGCCACTAGCCAAGGGGATCATCATCATATAAATGGCAACTGGCATTCGTGGCTGATACGAGGAGTGTGTCCCTGTATCATCACGTGTAGGCATAATCTATGTCTGGGATGCCACCCTCTCTGTAGCCACGGTTGGTACCATAAGTGACATGGTGGTTATTGGTTTGACTGATTATGGTGCCATTGAGGCTGCCAGCTCCATGGCTGCTGCGGTAGGTCCCATTAGCTTGGGAAGAAGAGGAAGAGGAGGGGAAAATAGTGTGAATGTAGGTAACATCCTCCAGCTTAGGCTGAAGGGGCTGATGGGCCATAGCTGTCATCTGAAACCCTGCAGGAGGGGCCCTAATCTCTAAGATGGAAGTGTCTTTCTTGGTGCCTGACTCTACGTAGTCATCATAATGTTTTCCACCCCGGCCCCTGCTGTATGAGCCTGAGTCCCCAGAGGTGTAACCCGCTCTCTGTCCATACCAGCAGAAAATGCCAAAGATTAACAGCAGGCTCACCAATGCTGTGGCACCTCCTATGATCCCTGCCAATGGCAGGGCTGTTAGTTCAGAGTCCTGTCCCTCTTTGTCTGACCCCTCCCCTCCTGAGTTGACCAGAGCCTCTCCGGTCTCTATCTGAGCACAGGCCGGGGCTGAGTCTTTACTGTCTGTGTCCATGCTGCCAATTCGAGATGAACCCATGCTGGAACCTCCAAAGGAGGGCTCCGGTCGTAGGGGCAGCAAGCAGATGAGGTAATGGGAGCGAGGGGTGAGCTGGGTGAGGAGGTACTGCCTTCTCTCTCCAGGTACCAGAGTCTCTGTTATTGAACCAAGAGCTGCACTGCTACCCAACCTCAACCACGAAAGGCGGAAGGAGGGTGCAGGCTGTGGGCACAGCCAACTCACAAGTACACTGTCTGAAGAGAGAGGTTTTACAGTCAGCTCCAGGGCTTCTCCAGAAACCTGTCCTCCTTCACCAGGAGGCAGAGGCATTACAAGGCCTGGCCGCTTGGCTCGCAGAGTGAAGAGGGATCCTTGTGTGGGGACCAGCAGGGAGGTAGTGGTGGTGCTGCCATGGGGGACGAAAGCTACTGCTTGGCCCCCTCCAACACCATCTTCACCTCCTATATCTTTATCTGCTAGGTTCACCCCCATTCCAGTACTGGGACCAGCAGGGGGGCCTTCACACTGCTCCATCAGGGAGGTAAGGTCTCTGAGGATCTGGCCCCTAACAGGCTCTGGCCCCTGACATGTCAGTCCCCTGACTGTAACTGCTGCCCCCCTGCCATGCAGCCAGGCGTGGAGCCAGCGAAGGTTGCAGCCACAGTACCAAGGATTTCCTCGCAGCAGTAGCAGCTCCAGGCTTTCTGTGTCCTTCAGAAGTCCTCTTGGGAGGCTGGTCAGATTGTTTCCTGACAGGTCCAGCCTCTGTAGCCGCCGCATCCCATCCAGTGTCCCCCTTGGTATGTGAGTCATTCCATTGTCTTGCAAATGGAGTCGCACAAGGTGAGCTGATGGTAAGTTTACAGGTGGAGACTGCAGGGCATTCCTGACAAGTGACAGCTCAGTCAGGTTGGAGAGACGGGAAAAGGTGTCATCTGCAATGCGTGTGTTGGCCAAAAGGTTCCCATCCAAGACCAAACGTCGCAGGGAGGACAACCCTCGGAAAGCATGCGTGGGGATGGTGCTGATTCTGTTGTCATCCAGTCGCAACTCTTCTAAGGATGCCGGCAAGCCTGCAGGGATGCTTGACAGGTGGTTCCGAGACAAAAACAACAGTCGAAGCCGTGGAGTCCCAGAAAAAGCTCGCTCCTGGATGCTAACTGTGGATATAGAGTTATCATCCAGGTGTAAACGTTCTAGTAATGGTAACTTGGCCAGAGCTGATCTCGGTAACGTTCGTATGTTATTATCCTGTAAGTGGAGCTCCCGTAACGAAGGCGGGAGGTGTATAGGGAATTCATCCAGCTGGTTGGCATACAGGTAAATCACTCGTATGGAAGTGCTCCTTTCAAGTGAGGGAGGCAGCCCAGCGTTACTCAGACGGTTGCTTTGCAAGTAAAGGATGGCAGCCAGTAAAGGTAGAGGAGGAATTATACTGAGGCCACGGTCATTGCAGTAGACAAAACCCTCATCACAACGGCACACTGAGGGACAAACAATGCCCTCATCTCCCTCGCCCGTCTCCATGGCAATTGCAGCTGCCGCCAGTTCCAGCACCTCAGCCAATAAGGTGAGGCACAGGAGGAGCAGAAAGAGCCAATCGCGAAGCTCAGCAAGACTCTCAGCTGCCATGTTGGTGCACAGCTCCTGATTGAAAAAGAGAGGAAATGGAAATCTCAATTAAAATGAGTGCAAAGACTGTGACTGTCTGATTCTAAAATCAAAAGGAGAGTGACTAATGTCACTGAGGAGAGAATGTAGAAAAAGTTACTGGCAAAAATCAAAACAAAACAAAAAAAGATTTAGAACAAGAGAGTGAAGGAAAAATTCACACAGTTAAGGGTTAAGTTCTTAACTGAAGCACTATACTCTCTACCTGCCGTTAAGTTACATCTTTTATTTCTAAAGTGGAGAGGGTTTGATGATTGAATAGTCAGGCATACTTTAGAGGGCCTGTCCGGTATTAAATGGGTCAGAGCGACCAAGCATAAGACAAACGGACATTTAGAGGCAGCGAGCGCAATGAAGAGTGGAGTGAGCAGGCGAGGAAGATTACAAGAATCAGTGAAAGCAAAAGGATGATAGAGATGGAGAAAATTGGACAGTGACAGTTGCAGGGAGGGAAAATAAGGGCAGAAGATCTTTTTCCGGAAGGATTAACTGAAATGTGAGTGAGTGACATGAAACCAAACTGGATGAGAGATCGGGAAGGAGGTAATCAGATTAATTGCCCACTGTGCTGCTGATAGCTTTCAAGACAACAGAAGTGATAAACTTGTTGTGACTGAACTATATCTAACCTTCCAACAAATTTATAAAGAGAATGCATGTACAGTAAATTTAGACAGAAGAACACAGAATTTCAGACTGTGTAATCAGGTAATCAGGAAAACATTCAGAAAGATTTGTTTTTGAATAGAATAAAGTTATATATATGAAGTCGTGACCAGAAAGCAAACACAGAGAACACGTACTGATGCAAAGCCTTCACTAAAGAACAAAGTCTCAGTACAAGGTGACATGTATAATGCATGTTTTCTCTTGGTTGTTATTGTTCGTGAAATTTCTATAAATTATTCAGGGAAGTGGTCCTGAAATCCTCAGAAATGTTTTAGCAAGATGTTTTACAGAGAAGCATTTTTCTGCAACATTAATATGTTCTCAGGTTGATGTTTTATGACTTGTCTTCAAGCGAGTCCCTGACACCAACATCCGTAACCATAAATCTACAATTCAGATAAAATGATCTCCATGCAACGACATTCACAGAAAACTATTTATAGAGTATGAAAATATACAGTGGTGAAAGTGGTGGAAATTACATCGTGGTGTATGAATCCTTTCTTTTGGGTAGCCTTGGGCTAGAAAACGTGCCTTGACATGAAATGCCTGACATGATTTGACAGCACATTTGATAAACAAATCCTCTGAAGGCAAGTATTTTTTTCTCCCCTTCTCGCACGCATACATGTGTTTGTGTGTGTTAGTACGCGAACTCAGTGCTAGATGCAAAATTGCCCCTTGGCTGCAGTCAAAATCCATGCAAAGCAAACAAGAGATGGCAACAATAGAAGAGATAGAGGGAGGGGGGGGGTTGGAGGGAGGGATGGAGGCGAGGGGACAGATGGAGAGTTGGACAGTTCGTCAGAGGAGGAGAGAGGAAATGAGTTCCTGGCAGTAAAGGCTCAAGTCAGTATTAGCTGAGTTTGCTGCAAAAAGAAGAACAGTTAGGTGCTTGTTTTTTTTTCTGAAGGATATGTCTAAAAATAGCTACATCTGTGCATGAACATGCTTTTGTGAGCATCTTTATGTGAGTTTGTATGAAAACGATCTGCATCAACAACATCTAGCTACTGTCTCAGCTCAACACAAGCAGTTTCTGATTTGTCGAGGGTGAAAAAGAATGTGTGTCACGCAACTCAGCATTGACTCAGACTTTTTTTCTTTTCTTAATGGTATTTTTAGCTTAACTCTGACTATACCAAGCATTCTGCTGTTTGGGAAACAGAAAAAGTAAGGCAGAGGAACACATGCACACAAGGGAGTGTCAAGGTAGGAGCTGAGACCATATTGGGAATGCTCTATGAATATCAACTAGCATATGTTTCTGTGCCACACTATCCCTGTTTCCTTTTCATAAATATCCTCTTGGCAAGAGCCTGTATGTGTGTTTTTACCTACATGCTGAGGCGTCCTCCTAACAATACTTAGATTTTCTGTCCACACCTCCCTGCTTTTTTCGCTCACTCTCTACAACTGACGCTCCCTCTTATGGCGCACTCCTCTCTCTGCATGTCTACTTTTCACACCGTGCACCTCGTGAATCAGCCCACCACCACCTCCTATTTCTTTCATAATCTTTCATTATAGACACTCTCAGGTTTGTTTACAGAAGTGTCCGTGCAGTCATCCTCCTCCTCTCCTCTCTTGTCTCTATCTCTTTCTAATCCTCTTTTATCGTTTCCTCTCCAGTCGTCCGTTGATTCCTACACACTGAGATTGGATCAATCAGCTCTGCTTCAGTCCTCCTGCCCAGACCTCCTCTCTCCTCTCTGCCATGGCAACTTAGTTTCTCTTTTTAATTTAGATGCAGCAGACCCCCCACCAATTCTTTTTTCCCTCCTTCTCTGTCTCACTCCCTCTAGGCCTCAGTTTTTTTCGCTTGTGCATTCACCTTCCTCTCCCTTTGTGCTATGTTTCCACTCCTTAAATTTCAATCCTGTTCTGAAATGAATTCTTCTGTTAAAGCACAGGGCCAAAATGTGTTTGTATTTTTTTTTTTCCTATAACGTAGCTGAAAGCAAGACGCAAGTGGGGCGTCCTTCATTGCTGTGAATGCAGGAGGAATGTGTGTGTGACGTCTAAATGACCCAAGATGTTATGGTAGAGAGCTTGCTAACCTTCTCAGTTTCTGTGCCTCTCAGGTCCGCTGCAGCTGTTCTTCTATCAAGGATTTCGTGAAGAAAAATATTAATGTGTCTTTCTGTGTAATTGAGGATATAGCTGTAAACCTCTGTATGTGTTAGCTCAGTTTCCCTGTCTTCTTTGAATAGTTTAGAAGTGTAGCCTTGCTCCTTGGGGCTGTTGAAGCTTCCTCAGCTTGGGTGAATGATGATAGGGATGATGATAGCCTGTACTCCAGGGCTCCACAAGTAGCAACACCAGCATGGCTCAAAGCCGCCAAAGCACCCACATTTGTGTGTTGTGTGTGTTGTGTGTGTGTCCTACTGCCAAGCTCTGTCTCTCTCTGGGGTAAGGGGTTTTTAGGCCTGCCAACTCAAGTCATCTTCAACAAGCGTCCAGAGGCCTAATTCTGAAACCTTCGCTCCTCACCCAAATGTTACAGTTGGGCAGACAGTCAGAAGATGGTTGAGGGCTCAAGGGTCCTTCTTCGAAGTCAAAAGCAATCCTGGACACTCATGCAAGCAGTGGGTCATTCAAAAATAGTTCTATGCCGCACTATACTCCCTTTAAATGACCAGGTAGTGGTTTTTAATTAGTGAGTAGCGATGAGAGGAAAAAGCGAGATTTTCACAGCTCAGAAAAATTCAACAAAGGGTCCTTATGAATTGTTGTTATTGGCTGTGTTATAACAGTTATTACAAGATGAATTTTTGCAGTTCAGTGCTGGTAATGATTATGTTGGAGGCTGTGATGGACGGGTTGGTCTGGTGCAGAATACACGTCAGAGGAGTTGGCTTTAAAGGAAGAAGTGTCTGTAACAACTTCTATCTCCTTCGCTCTCAGTTTCAGCCCCAACTCTTCTCTGTTAAATATTTGATTGCTTCCTTTTCACTTCACACAGATAATCTCCAGTGGCAGCAAAGCAAGACGACAGTTTGTACTATAGTCCGCTCTAAGCTCTAAGCTGTGATGGCCGGTCACGTGGCTCAGTGAGAAAAGTTCTCCCTCAGGTACAATAGGCAGAAATGGACCGCCGTCTCGTATCCTCAAGGTAGACTTGACTGGTGTTTGCTTCAGGAGGACAGCTGGCTGAGTCTCAGTGAACACCACCCTAAGAGGAGACAGCAGACAGATAACAGTATTAGAATTTTCATCTGAAGACGCAGTGAATAAGGTTAACAAGGCATTTCAGAAATGAACCACTGTAACAGATCAGAAATTAAACCAGCCTGACATTTTTTAAAGTTCTTTAAATGGTTAGCTTTTTATCATTAAGTATATTACCTTAATATTAAAGGAGTCTCACATGACCTAAAACTGTGAGGTACAAATTGTATACTTTGGTCTAAACACATAAAAAATTGTTAAATAAATAAATAAATGAAAAAATAGATAAATATTAAGATCATTTTAATGGGCTTTACATATGAAGGCTTTCCTTTCTTTATTTTTTAGACCAGCTTTCTTTAGGTGACTCAAAGATGTCATTTTGGGTTTCATTGTTGGCACAATATGGAATACTAAAAACCAAGGGCTAAATAATTATCCCCATCAGAATGGTTATGCCTTTTAAAATTAAGTACCTCGTGAAAATACTTCCTGAAGGTCAATGCTGCATATTCGCAACACTAAGCTCCCAACAGACACAAACCTCCCATTAAGGTATCTCCATGTTTTATCTATTTTTTTTTCTGGTCACACAAAGCTTTGGAGCTTTCATTAACCACCACGCACTAAGTGCCTGTATCTTGTGTGCAGAATCGAATCCTCCAGTGAACACTGGCTGTAGAAATATAAGGTTTTCATCAGGCATACTGAGTGTACAGAGACAGATTCATCAAGGCCATTAACTGCTCTGCTGCTCACATTCGCCTGTTCACTTCATCCCAGAGTAAGTAGACTACATAGCCAACTGGGAAATTATCATGCAGTTTGCTTAAACACAAATAGAGACAAATAAAGCCGTCCTCATTTTCATTTTCAAAGGACACACGCTGCCGCTGAGAAGAAGTTGGTCAACAGGCTTATGTCTTTGCCTGCATGTAACCTTGAAGGGTATTTAAAAATGTCTTTAAGTGGTACCACACACATAATCAAACTCATGATAGTATGTTTGTTTTAATTTAAGGGGTTTTTTTTTGTTTTGTTTTCACCATTTCCACAAATGGAAAGGAATGTGCTTAACTGAGAGCGCAGTCGAGTCGGGTAGTTAGGTGGGTAGCATGTGGTGAAGATATATTGTCCTTTATATAAAACAGCTCCACACTGAATCGAGTTTGTGGCATAGTAAACTGATTTATATGTGCAGAGTGAGGCTAACATGCGTAATGGATACAGCTCGAGGTGTGACAGAATGCTAAATAGACACTGTTTGCAAAAGGAGTCGACTTTGTGATTGGCATTTAAGGAGGAATGAGATTACAGTGTTTTCAAGGACAGTCCAGATGTATACATAGCTTTATATTTTGTCCTCTAAACTCTTTGCATTCCATTCATTTGTAAAGCATTAATTAATGTCAAATGCTTTATAAATAATTGCATCTTTTAATATTAGTATTTTGGGGAGCGAGGCTTTAAAGTGGCTTTGATGCCAAACCATAATTCAAATGAAGACTTTTAATTGAATGTCATCAGTCATGTATTAACAGCAGATGTCACCTTTAATAACACTTACTGTCATTTTAAAACAAGTCCCCTTAATTGGTTGCAGTGTCTGGTCCAAAATTACCCTTACACTCTGCACTGATCTTTGCCTACCGCAGGCAAAATGTCTGCCTGCATTGGACAAGATGTGAATATTGAACATCAGCAGCATTTCCACAGCTCGCTGCCATTGCCCATTAGACATCAATATGTGAAGCTCTATTTGTATAATGTTGAGGCTGTATTTTAAACTTTTTGTGATGGATTTTCAGACGCAAGCCTTGCAGAAGTGCGATGGTGGAGATAGAGGAAATAGGGGCATTAAGGAGCATGTATCCTGTCAGAGAGGCAAAAAGTACACACTTGTCATTTGTGAGAGGGGGGTGTGTCAAAGTGATGTTTGAGGAAGGTTAAGGGAGGGCACAGAGAGTGACTGTCCACTGTAAGTTATGACTTTATTTCAATGACTTTATTTCAGTACATTGTTAATAGTGCTATATAATAACATATTAAGTTCTGTTTATGACGCAAAGGTTCAATATGGTTTAACTGTTAGAATTTGTAGTTTTTTAGAATTATTCATGTTAGAGGAAAAATGTCACGTCTTTGAGTCTTTCAGTCAATGTTCATAATGCTGCCATTCACTCTTGTACTTTCATAGCACGGCTTAAACTAAACATCAACCCTGTATGTACAGTACAATACTAATTTGACCTCTTTATAGAAACTTAACCTTAATTGGGGTTAAAGTCATACATATTTTACCTTTATAGAAATTATCCCACTTTGAAATGAAAATATCTTCTTTGTTAATAGCCAACATTTATCCAACACTTGAGTACATCTCTTAACCCTCAAGAAAGAGATTACACAAAACCTTTGAAAGGTGAGTGGGTACACCTTGAAATGGAGCCAGCTGTCTTTCCCTGGATCACAAAGAGCTTTGAGTTCTCTAAGAGTTTATCACCTCTTTTATGCGATTTTCATGCCTTTGATGTTATTAAATGCAATTTTTAAAGGGATACCAATTGGATATTTGAAGAAAATGACAATGTCAAGAGTCTTTCTGTAGCAGAACCTGTCATTCCTTCCCTATTTACATTACTATTCACACAACAAAGAAACACTCCTCATCCAGGACGAATAACTCTGTTAATGCATTAATCTGGCTGAATTTGTTCTGTAATAATTCTTTGTATTTTGAAGAAAAACAAATGGATTTGAATAGTCTTGAGCTGTAATGCTGAGTCCATAAATCAATAGCAGAAGCTTGGAAAATTGCTAATGATAATTATTTAATGGTAAGAATCTGAATATCTTTTTATTTTGGAAATATTAAGCAATTTAAATATGTCTACTTGGGGCTTTATAGTGCTGTTGTAGACTGTTTTATTTCATTTTATTTATCGATAAAGTAAAATAGATTTTTTTGATGATGAACATAACCGTTAGTCACACCCCGAGAGAGGACATTAAGGAACTTTTTTTAAAAAAAATAAAACCTGCTAACGAGTTATGTACAGTTGTTAGTGTTTTTTTCTTGGTTTTGTACAAAAGTAAATCTCTGGTTGTGGCCATTGTATATTGCAGTCCATGAATGAAATGTTTTGCATGTTAAGATATTTTAATCTTGTGTCTATACACTCTGAAGACGTGTGCTTATCGAGTTAAACAACTTATAATATGAGAAACCTTCTTCTGGTAACGTGCTGAGGGAAAATGTAATTTAGAAACAGTGGCAAATGATGTACAG
The DNA here is from genome assembly GCA_029783805.1 of Acanthurus tennentii. Classification (NCBI taxonomy): domain Eukaryota; kingdom Metazoa; phylum Chordata; class Actinopteri; order Acanthuriformes; family Acanthuridae; genus Acanthurus; species Acanthurus tennentii. The sequence continues at coordinate 14,689,225 of JAPZDZ010000026.1, read as the reverse complement.
TGATATAAAACAATAAGAGGTTGTGATTAAAAAGGAGCAA
>JAPZDZ010000026.1:14657621-14671420 GCA_029783805.1 Acanthurus tennentii | reverse complement strand
AGGTCGCCACGGTCCAGCAATTACCGACAACTCACCAGGCATTGACTGACAGGTGCACACACACACACACACACACACACACACACACACACATACACACGCGCGCGGAGTGCTACAGACTGTATAGCTAGTGGTGCTGGGGGGCCCGCCTACATGCAGTCAGTCTGGGGGCCTTTTTTATAAGGAAAATGAGTGGATTTCAGTCCTGAGGGAAAGCAGGAAAAAGGTTTCTCACACTTGGCAGGAATGTTACAAAAAAGCTTTGCCCTGTGTGTCAGTTCGAGTTTTAATTAAAACACAGAGGCTCATGTAACTAACGATGTCACTCACATCACACTGCATCAGGATTGGGGAAGTCAATGATCGAAAGTCTGTCAACTGATGACTGGGAGTCAGCAATGGTTCAACTGATATTGATGTGTTTTAATTTGGACTTTGTGACCAATGATTTTTATTTGCCTAGAGGTATGCTTCACTATTAATTTGCATTTATTACCTTTGGGCAGGGTTACCACAGCTCAGCCCTTTGGGTGCTGCATATACAGCAAAATTAAATGTAGCTTTCACCAGTTGAACAGGGCACAGCTGGATGCAAAACAAAGCCCCTGTGTGGGCCCCTGGGGGCCTTGTTTCTTGGTGCAGCCACAACACTAGCACCCTCTAGTGCTCTGCCAGAGAAAGCGTCCCAGGATTTAGTCTGATAGCGATTTCTCAAGCCGGACTCAAGATCACAATGAGAATGAGACAACATTGGCTGTGACAGTAAAAACTACAGCTTGGTTGATAAAGGATAGTTGGATTAAATAACGATACTAGAAACTAAAAGCTCAAAATATCTGACAAAACATTATCTTCTATGGTATTCGCTTTCAAGTGAACATAAGCATCCCTCACACATTTTTTTCAATGTTTATTAATAATATTGCCAATAATGTGTGCTGAGCCCGGCACTTAACAGATTTTCAATGCTTTATGTAATTTCTTCACTGTTGCTAAATGACCTCAAACATTCACAAATTCTGGTCAACATATATGCCAATACAGATATATCTGAGATAAGCTTATATTGTTGACTTATTATTCAGTCTATACTAGAAACTACCTAAATTGCATCGGCTGTATATAAGCAATTTAATATTTTATTGTGAAATGAGGGTGAACACAACAACGTGTTTAAACAGTTTTTGACTTGACTTTATCTGAGAAGTGTTCATTCATCTCTACAGGCTATTACATCTATTGTGCGCATTGATTGTGTTGTTGTTTTATTGTGTTAAATTATATTGTAATGTTGTTTTTTTAGCCATTATACAAAATCAAATAGTGATGCTAATAGAAAACTATTTCAATGGAGGATCATTTTAAGATCACTTTAATATTTTTTCATTGTGTTAAACAGCTTCCTTAATGACAAATAGTTGTGATATTCCTACAGGAGCTATTAGTGCTTTCGTGGCAAATCACTGCAATTTATGCTCTAGCTTTCTCTCATGGTATCAGTTTAAAAGCTCTGTGCAGGCTATTATTTTCTTTAGTAAAAGTGGGTTAAAGCATGAAGTCCCTTCAAATTCTCAGTTTGAAATATGCAAGACATTTTCTTACCAGCAACTGAAAAGGAAAAGAGTCTAATGGCACAGATTAGTTAAAAAAAACGGTCATGTAAGGTTAATTAAAAGGTTGTATAAGCAGAATATAATTTGGTCTTAGAGACTCATCAAAAATTAAATTGATATAATGAGTTGGTTATATACATAATAAGTAAAGTATAAGAAAGTAAATAGTTAATATGTTTCCTCTGTGTCAAACAGTAGCACTCTTGCACTGATGATGATGTGTTTGTAAGTAAAATCCTGTGGTTATTTTGCGTTCACCACATGGGAGTTCAACTCTGATTGGTAAGCTAGTCAGACAAATGTAACGCCTCTGTCACGTATTTGCATGTGTTGCATGTGCACATGTTGCAGATTAAAGCAGGTATCAGGAAAATCTCTCATCCCAGATTACTTGATGTTTAGTTAAAGATTAGGGGGCTAACCTGTTTAACATGCGAGTGATATCAGGTCAGTGGAGCCTGCAAGTTCGTTACGTCACCAAAGTGTGTTAGTAGTGCTACCACTTGAATACAAAATGAGCCTAGTAAGACTGCAATACAATACGCTGATATCACCTCCCATTGTCGTACATTGTAACATTTGCTGTTTGCCAGCACAGACAGACTGCACTGAGGTAGATTAGTACCTATGTTAGGATTTGCTATATTTGTGTCCAAACTGACACAGTTCATTCAAACCACTGTGGAGTCTTTCACAGGTGAAAGGGTTGGGCTTCATGTGTAACATGCAAAACATGCAAAAACTCCACCTTTCTCTCACTCCAAAAAACTCTTTGAGCTACAATTATTCATTATAGATTAAAATGTCAGATTTTAAATTAACTATTGCACAATTTGATCTATAAAATGGTAATAAAATTGCAAGTTGAAATCACAAAACAGCAAAGCATTAATTTATGTCATTAAATTGCCTGCAAGGCCTTAGCATTAGCTAAAAACATTAACCAAATTGGTTATCGAAAGTGGAATAATTTATTTTTAATGTCATGATTTAATCCGCTTCTAATCTTGGCTTTTCTAAGCTTTCATGGTTTAGGCTAATTCAGTCTCAACAGAAAAAAAAAAAATTGGTTTTTACCACATTTTTCTGTAGATGTCAATTAAAAATCTACAAGACTTTCTCTCTCAAATAATGACTGATAATGTTCTCATTCATTAATTAGACTGACTAGTTGTTTGTAGTATCTCTCTCTTTTCGCCAGCGTGCCTGCTGGGTGTTTCTGTTGGAGTTGTAGTGAATAGTATGAAAACTGTAGCCAACTGTTGTAGTAACTGTATTCACAAGAGGGTTTCCAGAGGAAGTTGGCCATTTCTCCACTGCATCAATGCTCATTTGCATAAAGCTGAACTCCAGTCAACTTTCTCCAGTTTCTACGCTGGTTCAGATTTCTGTGCTAATGCTCACTTCCTATCTCAGCATTAACTTGAGATGAGTGGCTGTCAGTAACAGCTGCTTGTGTCGTATTGACTCTGCAGGTGTGAATGCACTCACAGTAACAATGAAAAGGTAATTAGCGACTGTAGGTTCATCACGTCACTTCAGCATCTAATCAGAGCGGTTTAAGTAATTTAGCTGCAGGTGTTTTTTTGTTTTTTTTTTTCACCTCACATTTACACTGTGAAAGAACATCATCACAGAGTAGAAAACAATTAGAGGTGTGTGTTGATAAAACTGTGCTTCTCTTTGTTCGCTGCATGGTCTCAAGACAAAGCCACAACCTAGAGGTAAAATACAGGTTTTTTTATTTTAAGTTGGGATCAAGACAGCAGGAAGCTTGAAAACATTCACATTGAAATTCTGGAGCTACATTTGATGAAAGGCCAAGCAGAGCTTATAAAACACAGAATTTATCAGTATTGTTTGTTTCGATGCATATAATAAGAAGGTCGTTAGGTAATACTCGAACTCTGTCTTCAAATGCCTAATTAATTCAGTAATTAGATGGTTTTCCATTGAAATCAAATGCTCTTATCTTTGTATTTTTTTATTTTCTGTAGGTTCACTTTGTTCTTTTAACCTTTATCCCCCTCTGCTGCACAAAGAGCTGTTTTATTTCCTCTTAAGGATCAGTTTAGCCATACTTTAATCTTATTTAATCTTAGATAAAGGTGTCTGCATCTATCCTGAGGCGTATAAGTAGCTTTGACCTCTTTCCCATAAGGAGACCAGCAAATTGATTGGCATTGTCAAGTGGACCAAGCTAAATGATGTCTAGAAATTAAATGACCTAAGGAGATGTAATAGTGGTTAGGACAAGTGGGTAGCGGAGGAAAGAGAGGGAGGCAGGAGAGGGAAGAATACACAAACAGGTTGCTCTGGGGCCTGGGGAATAACAGGGAGAGGGCGCGGAGAGCAAAGAGGGAGAAAAATAAGATGGAGGGCCACAGAAAGCAAAAAAACAGAGGACGTTTTAACACAGAGCTTCACATAGAGGAGACTTTAGCCTGTTGTCATCAGCATCATCACTTCGCCTGACTTTTAGCATAATCCCACACACAGACTGACACATTCACACACTCACAGGTGGTTAAAACTCATAATTTAAACTCTGAGCCAAACAGCAGATGAGCGTTTTCAACCTCTCATTAGTCTGTTGTTGCCAACTTCTTCCTCCTCTTCCTCCTCTGTCTGACCATGTTTTAAGCATTTAAATCTTGTCCTTCACTGATGCATCAGTCAATCCAGCCCCCATCCTTCTATGTCTCTCTCTCTTTCTGTGTCCCCCCTCCCTTCCCCCCCCCCTCAGTGTCATTACTTACCTCCTAAGAAAGACGAAGCATACTCCATCTTGTTGCTTTATGTTCCCAGCAAATTTAGTCCTGCGTCTACCTTCTCCACCCTCAACACTCTTTCACTTTGTCTCTGTCTCTCTCATTCACTCTTCGCCACCCCTCCCTCCCTCTCTCTCTTTCTCCCCTTCCCGAGCCCTCCCTCCGTCCCCCTGACACCTCACACTCTCCTCCTCCACTCTCTCCCTGTCAACTTACCCACCCTCCTCCCCTCTCTTTCTCACTCTGTTTGTAGTTGTATAACTTATCACCCTGATCCCTTCCCCACTTCGATAATTGGTGCGTCTCTGCAGCAGATGCTAGCGCGCTTTATTTAGCTCTTCAGTATTAGCTATTCAAATTAGTCATCTAATACCAATAAGAAAAAGAAACTGTTAGTCTCCATGTATTCGGCACCATGGGAAAAGGGAATTGTGTGTATTTGCCCATGCAACAACTGTGGCCAGTGCGAGAGCATGCACACACCTCAAACGCTCTCTCACACACACACACACATGCACACATGGTTACACTCCATACACACTCAACTTGGTAGAGGGTGCATGTGGGTTTTAACAGATGGTGAAACACTTTCCCTTGAGTATTGACATTACTCTCTCTCTCTCACTCTCTTCTCTTCCTCTCTTGCTCTCTCTCTCTAATTAACTTGGTTTCAGTAACAAACCTTTGGGCTTTGCCGTTGCCATGGATACCTAAACTCTGTCTCGATTGTCTGCATTTGTGTGTGTGTGTGTAAGTGTGTGTAAGTGTGACTGCTGGCAAGTACGGTATATGTGCATGCACATGTCTCAGTATTCATGTTCCCTCTGTGTGTGCTCCCTCCTGTGTGTATGTGTGTGTGTTTGTGGGCTCTTATCTTTCTGTGTATGAGAGTGTTGTTGTGTGTGTATCCGTGGGTGCTTTGTGTGTGTGTCCACATGTCTGCAACTGCATGATTGTGCATACACATGAGTATTTTGGTTGCTTTGATGCCTTTGTTTCCCCACAGGGCTCAAAGCCGGTTTGAGGCACCTACACAGAGAACAGCAGTGCTACATGGGATCATTGATAATTTATCATAGGTCTATTGTACCTTACATAAGACAATCTTAATAATTATATAATACCATGAATAAAAATCACAAGCAAGATGAATTTCAAATGGGGAAGATAAAATGAAAATTTATTTTGTACTGGTTTCAGAGGAGGTAAAGGTTGAATGTGAATTTGAACGTGGTGCACCTTCTGTGAGAGGCAAAATTAAATGAAAATAGGATGTGGGATTATAGCCTCTGAACTCCCTGGGCAGCCAACCGTGTATATGACTATAAACCTACATATAGTGTCCACTTTAGCAAAAGTATATTGTAACACTAGAAGGGCAAGTTGTCAGCTATACTGTTCACAGCATTTAATATATTTTTAAGACTCTGCAGCGAAGTTAAGAGAAGAAGAACATTGTTAAGGGTTCAATTTACTTGAACCAAGCTATGTTGCACAATGCGCTTATTAATTTATAAGACAAGCAGAGGGATCAATAATAGCAGAATAGTCACGGGAAAGACTTTGTTCTCGTTCGGCTTTTCAGCTTCATCCTGCAATGTGCAGAGTTGCCCGATTAAACACCTTTATGCTTACAGTCACTCAGATTACCTTGTAAAAATGAGCTGTATTTCAACTGTTAACCTGCCTTCATTCCTCACACCGTGGTGCAGTGTTTTGGTGCCTGACAAGCCATCGAAGTGATGGATCTATTACTCAAACTAGACTTCCTCGATCATATTTCAGTGTCTCACCAGTACCTGAAGCTTCACGCCACCTCCGTCGTTTTATTTTTATGAAGGGCTTTTTTTTTTTTTGGTCTGAACGCTCACTTAGACAATCCAACAAATCTCTGCTTGACGGCCATGACATGACAAGTGGTGCACTAAATCTTTCATGATGGCTTTACTGAAACAAACATTTATTCAATTGGTTAAATAAGTTTGCAATGTTAAAGTTTTGCAATGCTCAAAAAACACAATTCCCTGCAAACTACTCTGTTGGCACCTTGCAGTTCGAGGGCCATTGTGGTAACATTTGGAGATGTGTTTTTTTCTTTTTCCTGCTGATAGCTGTCCAACACAAGCAGTGTCCTCTCACTGAGACATTTCCAGCAGCTACAATGGAGCGGATTGCAGAAAAAAATTTCAGCAATCTAAAACACCATTTTCTATCAGGCTTTGGTGTCTTTTCTTTAGAAGAGAAGAGAATGACTTGTTTTTACAGACCATTTTGCAGCAGTTGTTCATCAGTTTTACTGAGAGAAATACATGGCAGAGGAAGCAGAGATACAGATTTCTGCACTGATGGTAGACCCAGTAATCAAGATGGCAATACAGCCATAAAACATGTTGTATTTTGAGTAACAGGAGAGTCTTGTTCTTTTTTTTTTCCATGTCAATACTGGAGGAATTTCACTATTGCTGTGTGAGTGCGCTCTCGCAGCTTTATTGCAATGACATTATGGGAAATGTTGGACATTAACTGACATAGATGTAGACAAGGCCGGTAGTAGGAAAGCGGATGAAAAATAAATTTCCTGAAATGCATTAAACATAATAAACTGGTACATGATGGTAACAGCATCTATGGCATATTTCAGTGCACTGAAGGAAGCTGTAGTGCTGTTTCCCTGATTTCCTGGCCTGGATTTATCCACCTGCTCCAGGTAGATAAACTGCGACAACCTTTTAGTCTCTGAATTTGAGGCAACCGCTCGTTCCATTTGACATCTCTCATCTGCTCAAAATATTCCATTAAAAAAATGAAACCACTGATAATGTGCTCTGAAAACCAACAGTGTTAGGGGTAAAACTGCAATGGCTGTTAAATGAAAAAGTCTTTCATTCACCTCCGTCTGATGAGTTTGGATGTGTCTTTGTGACATGTCAGTGTTTCAAGTTAATGATTTTTGAGGTATTTCTGTTTCAGGTCATTGTTAAATTTTAATTTTGCAGTAGTTTTCGAAATAAAGAAGAGACATTTTGGTAAGAAAATAGCTGATTTAGTGACTGCTGGCTGAAGAGGGATTTAACAGGTATGACTGTAATAAAACTTTAAGGAGTGATTTATATACTCGAAAAGCTGATGCATTCAAAGTGTCTTTGGTCTCATAACCAGTTTACCTAACCAGCAGCATTGCTTGTAACTGTGGTTTTGGTCCAGTTCTTCATGAGGGAAATGCATCATCTCTCCTAAAGGCTGATTTGTCTTTCTTTATAAAAAAACTCTCACTCCTCAGTTTTTGCACTTTGGCTACAATCCATCCTGCTCAGAATGAGGAAAAGGCTGAGAAAGTCAGTCATTGGAATCCCAAGTCTTAAACTTTTTGAATCAGTGTTGGTGGTGTGGACTGTAGTACTGTACTGCTGTAATAACTTTGTAGTTCCCATGCTTGCGAGTAATACTAGTTTATTCCTCCCCTCTCTTTTAGGATGTTATAATATTCTTGTGAAGTTCAAAGACTTGCCAGACAAACATCAGTTTGCTGCAGGCGTCCATTGTTTTCCTAGCAGGTGCACTGGGACACATTTAGATTGGTAGTCAGAAACATGGACTCGGAAGTATCGGCTTCCGACTTGCACTAGATTGCAGCATTTCATGGCCTAGGGTGTGTTAGTCAACATGGATGAGTGTTAACAAGACCTAGTATGTGATATCGCTCCTATGATCAGCCTGCAGCTAAACAACAGAGGATGAATGTGAGACTTAATGGAAGACCTTTTATTTGTTGAGCTTTTTTAATCTGAGCGAGCTTTATTTTAGTTCCTTGTAAGATCTGTCAGCTCTAAAACAAGCTGTGCTCCTTAAATAATCCCTCTCTCTCTCACTGTCACCTTAAATAACTGCCTTTTTTCAATTAATACTGTCTGCAGTTGCACATTTTTATATTAGAGAGTGAAGTTATTTACTATGGGAGATTTTTAGTGAGACTCTGTTACAAATACAGAGAGGGTAAAGTGTATTTAAAGTAGTCTTCTTTAGATGCTAGGGCTATAAATTCCTCCAATTCTGCCTTTAATGCTGGATCAGGTAGCAGCGAGTACACAAATGTATTTACCAATGCGATGGCACATCAATTATTTATTAGCAACCAGTCCCTGCTACTTCCCAGCAGGGTCCTGTGCAGATATATGCAACTTAACAGATTTTTTACTACCAAGTAGTCAATACCCATTAACGGCAAATGACTTGTGCAACTTCGAGCACTGTGATATAATATCCATGCATCGGCTGATCAACAAAGTTCATGAGTCAGTCAGGCGGTGAGAATAAAAAGATAAAATAGGAAAATTTGTCAATTAAAGGCTGAAATTTAGAGGAGTTTACCATTATTGAGACAGTGATGGGAGATGAAGGGGAGGGAAGAGGATTGTTGCAAGAGAAAGAGCTGTGGGACTCAGTGTATTTCTCTCCAAAACCAACTTACTTGATACACTTTGAGTGCATACTCAATTGGCACAATGCCTACTGGCAAAGAGTGAGTAAAAGGAGAGATGGTCCTCTGTGTGTCCTAACTTTGTAATGGTTGGAGAGAGATTATGTGCTTATCAGATTTTCCTAACATGGTCACAGCAACCAAAATTGGATCCACAAGTAGGGAAAGAATTGGAAAACATGATTTTTATGGGTTTGCGTTCGGGTTAGATTTTCTTGGAAGCACTGCAGACGTCCCCAGGCTAGCACTGCTGAATCCACACATTTATTGATAAAACAGGTGAGAACAACGCTTGCATATCGCACGTGTCAGGAGCAGCAACAGCCAGCCTTATCACCCTGCCAGCAATTTACACTCTTTAAACATTTGCAGCAACTTCATTCAAGAAGGGACGGTAATGATTTGCAACACGCTGGTCAGCCAGGCTACTACCATTAATTCTCACTGCCTCACCAGAAGAAAAGCTCATTATATTGTTATTTTATTCAAGCTGCTGTGCTTTTAATGCTATCCAGGTAGACAGTGATAATGGTTGACTTTTTAATAACTAAAAAACAAATATGACCATATTGCCTGCCCGTTTCTTCTCACAGAGCTGTTTATTTTCTTGTAGACTGTAGCCTCAGCATGAGTTCATTCATTAGCTTTGCAAGCAGTGAAACTTCTCATTTTTATTGTTCTACTCAGTCCTCACTGACGAGACTCCGAACCTGCGTGTTCACATTTTATCCATTTAATCAGGGTGAGGTACACCTGCAATGCCAGGTGAATGCAATTAAATTGCCAGTTGGCAAAACCAGCAGCGCTGTGAGCCCTGAGGACTTGAATTGAGAACCACTCTTGTTGAGAAACGCTGACTCCAACAACAAATTTTGTTCTGAAGGACAAATGTGGAGACACATTTTCCCCCTTAGCAAGTAAACATAAACATGAGCCTAGAGTTATTTTAGTGCACAGAACTTTCCCCAATTAGATGTAAAACTTGATTAAGTCTCAGAAGATGGGAGCTTCTGAGCAGCACAACCCCACACACATCAGTGCAGATGAAGAAATGCTCTGAACTCAGCTGTTGATAAATTCAGAGATTTTTTTTTTATTTATGTGGTGAAAGTTCAAGGTGCTGCAGAGCCCAGTTTAAATGTATGACCACAACATATGGTTTCTGACTGATTGGAGCGAATAAAAAAGTGATTTCTCAGTCACAAACAAGCAGTCAGAACTAGTTATGTAACCTTGCATTCAGTGTTGGTAAGTCTTGCATTTTCTATTAGTTGTTATTTTGGCTGCAGGAAAGAATTTAAGCATCGATTAACTTGATGATTATGTAAAACTCTTAAAAACTGCACATCACATGTTCTGAGAGCCCAACACCACGTTTTCAGGAGTTTTGTTTTGTCCACACAACAGTCCAAGATAGTCCAAAATATACACTCATGAGAAACTGCAATTAGAAAATGCATAGTGTTTTTGCCCCAGAAAAATAACTTACTCAGATTGAATGTAGTGATAGAATTATTTCTGTTTAAAACAAGAAATGAAAACTTTTAACTTTATCTTGACCTCTGCACTTGGTTTTCTGGGAAATATCTCATCATTGATTGATCTGTGGATTATTTATGTGAAAATACATACAATTTGTGAATAATACAAATCAGTTCTCACAGCTCATGTGAGGTGCTCTGATGTCTTGTTTTGTTGGATCAATGGTCCAAAACCCAGAGATTTTAAAATTATAGGTGCAGTGTGTAGAATTTAGTGTCAGAGGAAAGGCTTTTTGTAGATCCAGTGTTTGGTTTGTTAATTCTGGGCTCCTCTAATAACATAGTGGACTCTGTGAAAGATGACCCATCTCCTCTGTAGATGTAAAAGTGAGCCCATTCTAATGTATTGAAAGCACAACAATGATAATGAAATAAAAACACATTTATTAATATTATTTACTGGACCTTAAAATTAAAGCAAAGCAACATCTGAGATGCTGAAAAAGGGAGAGCACATTATAGTCAAATTGATTTAGTGTTTCATTGTTCCAGCTGTGGCTGCGATGTTTCTGGCCTGTCTTTTCTTTAATATTTCTTCTTCTCTCTCGTTTCTCTTTCAGCCAACAAGACTTTACTCGGCGGAGGTGGAGGTAAGTCACAACCTGTCTGATCCATTGGTTGTGTGTGTTTGTGTGCCTGCCAAGCTACTTGTTGTTATTAATAGTACAGCTTTGTAGTGCAAATGGTCCTCTCTGGACACAAAATAATTTAAAATCTCATTCTTTCAATCAGATGATGCAGTGCAAAGTGCTTGCTGAAGGGTGTGTGTATGTGTGAATGTTTTATGGGCTCTGCTCGGCGTGTCTGTCTGTATTTTTCTTTGTGTTTCGTAGCAGGTAGCTCTTTGTTGTGGCAGGTGTTCATGGTGCGTTTGCATGCTGCGCCATGTGTGTCAGTGTTTCACTTTGTGCGTGTGTGTCTGTTTGTGCCCAGGTGCAAAGTCGATAGTTCATAATTTATGTGGGTGTGAAGTGCTGTGGATATAAACAGTCATTTTTCAGTGTATTGTTGACTCAGTACTTTGCTGCGTGTGTGTGATGTTGGACGTCCATGCTCAATCGATACTTGTAATAAATCTGTACAACTAATGCGGCAGTCGCATTCACTAAAACATGCACACAAACACTCCATACCACCTGTGTGTGTGTGTGTGCCTGTGTGTTTGTTAATGCTTGCAAATTGAGGTGCTGCGTTTGCCTGTGGTTGTTTTCTTTTTCTTTATTTGGGCAAACAGCTTTTGTCTTTCAGACGTCCTTACCTGCACAGCCAATTTTAACCCTCTAATTTGTATGTGCATGTGTGTACGTGCGTGTGCGTGCATGTGTTTTTGCCTTTTAGTCTCCATGGTGACATACTGTATGTGGTGGCACACCTGTATGTATGTGTGTCTGCATGTGTATTCGTGTGTCCAAGTAGTGTGTTTGCTTGCCTCCAAGAATCCAAAAGTGCATTTGTTTGCTTGAGGTGTTTTGATGAAGCAGTTGGTCTTTAGTGTCTCACACACACACATTCACACACGCACCCACACGCGCACACGCAGACGGGCTCCACCCTTACTGATAAACTGCAGCTGTGCCCCAAGCCGTAAAAATGGCCTGCACACTCTTGTGTCCTGTGGCTTTACACCCACACACACACACACACGCAGTCAAGCACCCCAAGATCTACAGCATCGTTTGATGTTGTCCTCAAGTCTCTGATGACTCTACAAAGACAGATGGTTTCAAGAGAGGCTGTGAATGTGTGTATGCATCAGACTGTGCACTTGTGCTTCTGAAAAACATATTTATGTTGCTCACTCTGGTTTAGTTATTCAGAAATTTTCAATCAGTTAAATTTAAGCGCAACATCTGTTTTAATTTTGAAATTTTCCCCTGACTGGCTGGAGAAGGCTACATTTTCAACCACGACCGTCTGTTTTTGGTTTTTTATCTGTTTCTCTGCTTCTGTTTTAATTCATCACTCTTTACCAGTTTCTCTCCTGCTCAGTTGATTCCCTCATCTCTTTTTATTGTTTTTATTTCCATCTCTCTGTCTCTCTTTCCAGCTCAGTCCTTGGGGGGTTGCTTAGGCAGATAGAGCCTACAGTAGGTGTTAATTAGAGAGAGAGGTAAGGGTAGAGACAGGGGGGAGAATGGAACAAACAAAAGAAACGGGAGGGAGATGATGGTAAGAGCGAGAAGACAAGACAATAGCGATGCAGGTCCAACAGATAACAGACAGATATACGCAAAAGCGGAGCTGAGGGGAAAAAACACAGCGCACTCCTCCGTTCATTTAGATCACATTCTGCACTGAATAACCAGGTATTCATTCAGCTTTAGTGAGTTTTGTTTTTCATCAGAGGTGAGGCAACAAAAGGTCTTTACAGTGCTTTACTACTCAGTCTCAAGGGTACCTGGTTAAATGTCATTCAGTTAGATCAAACACACACCTGCCGACATTGTTTTTGCTCCTCAGACTGGAGGAGTGCTGAGCGCAGGCAGCGTTTCAACTACAAACACAAGGGCAGGAAATTAACCTTTTTTTAATGTCCACTGGATGCAGTTGCTCATTTATTCCAAAGCTTATCTGTCATTTCAACGTTTCACTGCTTTGATTGGTTTTCCAAATAGAAAGCAAAACTTAGATGGTGACTGGAGGTTCAGTCGGCTAGACAATTACTGCAAGCTATATATATTTATATTATCACGTGTGTTTGTTCAATTTTTTTTCAGTGGATGCCTCACACCATTACTCATACTTTGAAGTTTGTTTTAGGTTCTTCCACTAGGTCACCATATGTCAGTGTGTACCTTCGGGATATGCGATGCACACGTGTTTCTCCACAGGTTTGTGACCTGGACACATATGTCATCAGCCATCGGTTAAATATAAGTAGCCTATATGGATGAGAGACTGAACCTATTTGCCGCATTTCAAGCCACAATGAACAAGCTTTAAGGTTGGAAAAATGCAGTGTCCTATACAGGTTGCCGTTATAGTCCAGCATGTGGGTCCACAACATGTGACCATAGTCAGATATACTGTACATACTGTTACTTTGATTTCATGAATTGTTAAGGAAGGAAAATGTTCAGCTGAGCTGCTGTTTATGGCTCAGTTTTAAATCCTCAGTTACATATCAGTTAAAGCACTGTAACTGTCATCTCTGTCCCATTGCCAGTATGGACAGAAATATGAATATTTATCCTCTCCTCTACTAAAAATATATCAGTGTGTATAGTTTTTGTGCACATTTGAAAGAGATTGAGATTAAATAGAAACATTACTTGGCCTCCTGTGTAAGTTTAGTTACAAAGTTAGTTTAAGTTTTAAGCTCAAAATTGAAGTAATGAAGGTTCTGAGAGTGTGTTTTTAGGCATTATATAGCCTGCAAATGATGTAATAACCATAC
>JAPZDZ010000026.1:14526029-14543055 GCA_029783805.1 Acanthurus tennentii | reverse complement strand
GCCATCTTGTTGAACTCACCCTGTGGTGTTTGGAGTGGCCCACATGCTGTGAATGGTGTCGTCCACTCTGTTCTGAGCTGTGACTCGTGGCTGTGGAGGCTGTGTCTCTGGTCCTGGACGAGTCTGATTTTGTGGATGAAGACTCTGAGCCCAGGCCCGGCACTGTAGTGGGTTCAGGGGGTCCCTGCTGAGGCTGGTGCTGAGGGAAGTGATGGGTATGTTGACTGTATGAGGCCGCAGGCTGCTGTTTGCGGTGGTGGCGCTGTTTGGGCTGGCTGGGTTCGGGGCTGGTGCTGGTGCCATCTGTGAGGTGAGGGCCAGATCTACCATATCTGTCCCCCGACATGGAGCCTCCTGTGGGTGACAGCCTCCTGTCTTTACGGCTACCTCCGTGATGAGCGTTGTGGCTGGAGGAGTGGGGGTAATGAGGCGGGGGGCTACCGTGGTGGTTTTTGGCTGCATATGAGATCAGTTTGTCAGGATTGGAGCAGTCCGAGTGTTTCTGAGAGCTGCTGCGAGCGGCTTTCTCTTGCCTGTTGTGCTGTTTTGAAGGTATCTCCCTCTCCTCCCCCGAGCTCTCTTTGTGCTTTTTGGGTGGAAGCTGAGGCTTGACTGGGCCAGGTGTTTGCGCTGGGGCAGGTGTCTTTCCAGTTCCTTTACTATTGTTCACACCCAGGATGGTAAGATCAGATGGACTTATAACTTGCTTTGTAATCTCGTCTAGAAAGGCTGAGAACTGCAACTTCCCCTGCACAAAATTAGCTCTTGCTTGCTCTATCTCAGCTTGAGTGATCCCTCTGCCCTTCTGTCCGCTGGGATCTTGTCCTTTGGAAACTCTTGGGGAGAGCACCTCCATCGACTTAGCCTTGCGAATGTCGTTGAGAGGCTCTTTATTTTTGAGGATGCCTTTGCTGGGTAGCTGGCTGGAGGACACCGCTCTCTTGGGGCCCCTGGAGACCCCCAACACAATGTCCTCCTCACTGAAAGCCAGGCTTCGGTTCAAGCTAGCTGTCTTATATAGAGGTCCGTAGTTCATGTGCCTGGATCGTTCTCCTCTGAGATCATTTTTATTAGTCTGCAGGAGGCCTTCATCACTTCTGCTGTGACTGCGATCAAGAGAGGAAAAACCACGCTTTTCGCTCTTTTGTGAGCCTCCATGTGTCTCACTACAAACACTGCCGTTTTTCCCATGTTTGACGGTTGCAAAAACTATTGGCACGCTGCTGTCGTCGTCCCTGAAACCTCTGCGCACATCTGCGATGTTGGAGCAGGACAGGGAATGCTGCGGCTGCTCAGCATGGCGAAGAGAGAAGGGGTCATTCGCACTCCCTTCTGTGTACCAGGAGGAAAATGAGGAGGAGGAGGAGGACGAAGAAGAAAGAGAAGAAGACGAGGCCCTGGAGAGAGTTACAGGTGTTTCGTGGTTATAAAGTATCTCATCCTCCTCGCTGTGGTGAACTTGTTGGTTGTGATGACGGTGGTGGACATTGTGATGAGGGCTGTCATGGGCATACTGAGCGTGCTGATGGTGTCGATGATGGTGTCCATGGCTTTCATCTGTGTTCCTGTCTGTGTCATCAAACATTGTGTACCTACAACACACAGACACAGAGTATGAGCAGGAACAATGATGTCTTTGCTCTCACTAGTCCATCATGTGCACATACATAAATGTATTGCGTAATGAAACATAAAACACTACAAGACACACTTATGACTCTGCCAGAGTCTTTTGAACTTGAAGTTTGCATTTAAATTCAAAATGCAGATGTAGCCTCTGCTGAATAAGGCACATTTTAAGATTAGTGTGTACCTCACTTCTTCCATAAGACATGAATATAAAATCTGGTTGATTGAATGAACCATCCTACCTGTGAGACTGATGGTCTTGGTGATGGTGAAGGTGATGATGGTGGTGGTGCTTCCGCGGCTTGATCTCGTCTGGGCCACAGGGCCTGTGAACAGGCTTAAAAAACTTCTCCATCACTTGTCTCTTTCCTGGTGGCAGGCTGTGGATGCCGTCCTGGTCAGGTTGACTGTACAAAGGGCACTGATTGTGATCCGTGTTGGTGCTGAGCTGTTTCCTCTGCTCTGCAGCAATATTTTTTTTCTGACAATCTAACCCTCTAAATTTCAACAACTTGTACGTCGATGCTAGGTGCAAGCATCATCGCCTAAGACCAGATCTACAGCTGTTTCTCTCCACAAAATTAGGTACAGCATGAGATGAGCTATACTGAAAAATCTAATTATATTCTAAAGTAGCTAATAAGGAGGTAACTCATCGAGAGGTTTGCTCAAAGGTCTTAATAGAGAGTAAATCTCCAGATGTTTCAAAAGAAAAAAAATCCTGTCGTATGACTGTTTCTGTAAAAAACCTTGTCTCTCCCAGCTGCTGGTTACAGAATGATGGGATCAGGTCTCATGAGCAGGAATGTATGAATCCCTGCACGGCAGCTTGTTTTTGCATCACGCCTGATGTAACAACTGGGCGCTCATTGAACCAACTGAAAGAGCAAGACCTTTGTCCTAATGCAGATGACAATCAAATCGAGCCCTGTGGGTCAGGACAGGATCTATGAAAGGGCTCATTTAACCCACAGATACAGACCTGACTAGCAAAGGCCGGGATCCCCATACGTTTGTGCTACCTCATGCTTCAACTTAAAGTCTACATCCAGTTTTCTCTTGTGACCTTTTTGATTAGTTTTAGTAACTTTTAGTAATATGTAAAAAGCAAGCATGAGCATCACCGCAGATATTGAACTGGTCACAGCTGCCCCCATTGATTTTGAGAGGTTTCCTGTTGCTATCTGGCTGAGGCCAACATAATTACATTCACAAGGGCTGGGCGATATTACAATGTATACCGATGGTACAATCTACGTTTGTTATTGGTCACTTTCCATATGATTGTTCCTGTGGTAGCTATCCCTTTGGCAACTATGGAAATTACTTATAAAGGCTGCTTGAAGTCACATTGAATTTATATAGGATTTTTGTATCAGTGTGATTGATTTGTAGGGTTTTTAGTTTCCTGGGTTAATTTAAACATTCTTCTTTGACTAGTTATTTAATTAATGAACACTTTCTCAGTGGATTTTCAAGGTTTGTGCTGGTGTGCTGCATTTAAAATTTCACAAGTCCAACTACAACTTAAATCTTCATCTTAGTTTCTAAAAACTTAATTATTTATTTATCATTTTTGTAATTGAATACATCTTAGAGATTCTAACAACTCAGGAGTCACTCAGTTGAGCACAACCCAGTCACCGCACAAAGGCCCACATGAGACAATAGCACAAAAGGCCTTGGCGGGGCGTTGTTATAATGCTAAATAAGATTTCTCATCTATAATGTGATAATGACACTGACTATATCCCAATTAACAACCATGACGAGATCAATTTACTGGAACTGGGAGGGGCTGACACTCATCCAGATGACAACTCGCTACACTCAGCTGTTGGTGATCAATGGCACAAAGCTATCGTGAGAATAGTTATATAAGGAAGGTTGCCCAGACATGTTCGGAGTTGTAGTCATCAATACTGAAAACGAGACAGCAGATAAAGGCACATGGTACAAACAGGGTTGGGACCAATGGTTGGGAAAGACGTGACAAATCGCACGCTCACGGCCCCCTCTGCTGGTGAACAAATGTAACTTCACGTTTGGTTCCTAAACTGGTAATTTTCCACCCCGTCATGGCAACACACTTTCTGGAACACCACGTTCCTGGATATTTCTGTCTCCGATCACGTACACACTTCAGGCATTATAACACTGCAGTAATGCTTATCTTAAGATTCATGTTGAGCTGGACAATGAAGCCGTGACTATCATAACAATGACTTGAAATGGTATACAGCTACCCAACATTGCAAGTCACTACACGATCCATTTAATGGGGATGTTGGCCACTGCATTGCACCAGCAGCTTTTAGAGCGAATGCGAGTAAACTACTGAACAGGAAACGACGTTAACATAGGGCCATCCATCCATTAAATGAGATGAGTTCGCTATTTCCTATTGTTCGTGAATCACAAATAGCATATCATTGCGGTAAAAGGGAAGAAGTTCCGCCAATACAACTGGTATTCTAGTTTGATCCGGTTTGTGGGACCGTCTAACACGTTAGCAAAGATCAATCCGCGCAGTCTTTCCCGTGACGTCAGCTGTTTGTCTGTTTGTTTGAAATGGTTCAATATGTAGAAAAATGTATCTCTTTTGAAAATAACTTGACTGATGCTTCAGATATTTACGTATAGTGAATGTATGTAACCATTATTAACTATCATACTTAGATTTTTTATTACTTGACTGCACTGCTTTGAATTGAAGCTCTAATCGTGTATTTGTGCTTTAGTAAAAGGTATCCCATCAATAATTTCTTCCCTTTATAATGGATTTATTGACTTTATGTATAGAACACATCTTTAAAGTCTCAATCAACGATAGTGAGCTTTTTTTTTACAATTTAGAGCGGAACTACTTTTCAGCGTATGAAAAACCCCTCTCGGTGTGGCCGGATCACACATACAGTATAAATATCGCAAGTGACGCCATTTCTAGCCACACTGCAATGAACCGAATTCGTCGGAAGATGAGGCGTTGCAGGTCAAGCCGTTCTTATTATTTTTCTTACTTTTAAAACTTCGACCGTCGAGCCTTAACAATAGAGATAATACGAGTACTTTCTAATTTAAAATTCGTTAACGGTTGGAATTTAGTGTGTTTTAATCCGGGGTTGTGAGCTTTAGGCCCAACCGTCAACGCCAGTAACGTCAGCTGCCTTTTCAAATTAGGTATTTACCGTACCAGCAAGTGTATTTTTTAATAATACTTTATCTTGGAGCTCTTTGTTTCAGCGGGCAAATGTCAGTGAAAACTAACGTTAGCCTTGTTCCGAAACCAAAGCTTAAATATTTATTTGAATTTACCCAAGGCTAGATAAGTGCGCAGTTAAAAGCAAAATAACCAAGACACATCGTGTTTATTCAAGCGTTGTTTTATTGTTTAAAGTCCGTCTCATTAACCTTACAATCTGACTTTCAAAACAGTAAAAGTAAAAAAAAAAAATGTTATTTAAACCAGTATTATTAGAACATGTCCGCGACAGTAGTTGGCTCAATATGGGAGCCGTGACGTAGCAGCTTTTCATGTTGACTATTGGTTGATTTAAAATACACGTCACGTAACTAGACGAATGGAGCGGTTTGCCAGTTGCGAGACAAATGATGAACCCGGAGCTCCAACGAGCTATCCGCAAGTATTTCATTTTGTTTTTTGAAATTGAATAAGAAGAGTTCATGAGAGGCAGTGAAGTCGACTTGTATCGTCCTAACGCACATTCCGTGTGGAAAGATCAGGAACTTGAATATGAGAGCAGAACTGAAGTAGACTCGAGATAATCATAAACAAGATTTGAAGACTTGCCAAGACAGCACTTAAGCTATAATTTTCAAAGCAGTTGTGAGGAAAAATGCACCTGTGCAAACTTAAAGAACGCTTTATATATCCATTAAAAAACCGAAACAGGCTCAGGATGATTATAACCAAGATTTGAAGGTTTTCAAGAGCAATTTTATGGAACGAGTGCTTGCTAGACGATTTTTAAAAGAAGCCATTTTATATCAAAAAAAAAAAAACGAAACTGAAGCAGAGTCAAGATGACAGATATGAAGATTTACCAAGAGAACATTTAAGCTCTAAATTCCAAGAGCAGTTCTGAGGAAAACCACTTATGTGATTTCTAAAGGAGGCTTTCAATATTATATTAAAAAAGCTGGAACCGAAGCAGACTCAACGATTGTAATCAGCATTTAAAGATTTACCAAGAAGACTTTTAAGCCTCAAATTTTGAGAGCAGTTATGTGGAAAAACAGCTTGTCGTTTGATTTTTAAGGAAACTTTAATATTTCAAAAAAAAAAAAAAAAAAATTGAAGCAGACTCAAGATGATCAAAATCAAGATTTGAAGATTTATGACGAGTAATCAAGCTGCAAATTTCAAGACAAATTGCATGAAAATCAGCAATTAAAATGAAGGCTTTCTTTTATCCATTAAAAACCTGGGAAGACAGAAGCAACACCCTAATACTGAGACGAAAATCAAGATCGTTTTTACTTAATAAAATCAGCTGAAGATTTCAACAAAGAAAATTAGGTTACATGTTGTAAACCAAAGAAGCAATCAAGACAATCTTTTTCTTTTTTTAATACTTAAAATGGAGCAGTGGGTCAGCCTGTCCCACTTTTTTTAGACAAACATCTTTAAGACCGTTCTATTTTTTACAAAGTTCAGTGATTCAGTCATCCAGCTTTTTTTTGTGGCAATGATATCAAGTTTTGAAGATAGTATTCTCCTAAAAGAAGCCTGCTGGAAATCTGTTTACTTTATAGCTCATGGAATCAGGGGCTTAGATAAATCAATGTGGACTTTTGTTTTCAGTTATCAACATTTTTGTGTTGCTTAGAAGAAGATAATTAGAAGATTGGAAGATTTTAGAAGATTTTTTTTGTTTTATTTTCCTGGGGGAAAATGGACTGAGTTAACAAGGGGGGAAAAATGGACTTAGTAATTGGGAGAGGAAAAATGGACTTAGTAATTAGTGGAAGATCGCAAGACCAGCATGGAGGGAGGCCATGGGACGCAGCAGGACAGGACCAGAGGGCGTGGGAGGACCATAGCGGAGCCAGGCAGGACAGGACCAGAGGGCGTGGGAGGACCATACATAGCGGAGCCAGGCAGGACAGGACCAGAGGGCGTGGGAGGACCATAGCGGAGCCAGGCAGGACAGGACCAGAGGGCGTGGAGGGAAAAGCAGAGGGTCCTGGAGAGAGCAGGAATCAGCAGCAGCAGTCGGCGCATGTGCACCAGAGGGAGCCAGAGGCGCAGGGCAGGGTAGCAGCAGAGTCGCCATTGCTGACGCAGTTGCAGCTGTTCCCAGAGCAAGCCAGCCAGAGATGAGAGGGTGGGAAAGGGCGCACAGGTGTCATCTAGCTTCACAAGTTAAAAGCAAGGCGTTGGTTTGTATAATGGGTGGAGGTATCTCTGTAACATTCTCAGGAATTTAGATTTAAAGCACTTTCCAGAAACAACTGTTGTAGAACACAATTTCTCGCACAGCTTTCTCTTCCTCTTTTCAGGCAAGCCGTGTAAAGCGTTTTGTACCGTGGTCACCCCTCCTGTTGTGCGCTGACATGAGTGTGGTGGTATCTGCTGTGGTGAATGCCTTGGTAGTGTGCTGGCGAGAGGAACATCTTATTGGACTTCTCTACCCACTGTCATCAGAAGTAGTTCCCCAAGCCGGAGGGAGAGGCAGTCCTTTTGTTGTTCGTAGGCCTTCCAACGAAGTTTCAGCAGTGGAATGTGAGAGTGGATGGTCCCCTTTGCGGCTGATTGTATGTGTTTTCAGCAACCCTTCAGTGCTTCAGCTACGCCTCAGTGGTACAGATAAGCTACATCTACCTCTTTACCCAAGCAGTGAGTCAATGCATGAAATGTACATGTGGGTGTAACTATCCTGTACATAAAGTCATCATTGTCTAGTACTTAGAAATTTCTGCAGTCAGAAGAAAATTGTATTGAGCTAATAGTTGATCCTGGCCAGTAAAGATTATTGGGGAGGGGGAGGGGGGTATTTAAAACGTGTTTCGAGTTCTTCTTTTCACAGGCTTGGCCCCCTAAAGCTGATCATCGAAAGAATCCCCCTGTGCTAATCGCTCGGTACAAGTTGATCTCATCTTGTTTACTATAGTGCTGTGGATCGGGATTATGTGCATCCACTACGTATTAAGAGATGTAGGAAGGTATTTGTTATCATTCAATAAATCCACTAGATGTTTGTAAATTCTTCCAACATTATTTGCACCGTGTTGTAAATGGGGTTTTATGTACATCATTTGGGTAATGGGGGGGTGGGTTGTGGGGCGTTAATCAGTCTTTTCCTAGACTTCACAGCTCCCAGTTACCCAACGCCAAAGGGCTTGAATAGGCATCATCCAGGTACATCCAACAAGATTCAAGTGGACACTTTGCCTCGCAGGATAGCAACTTCCCAAAGTAGTCTCCTGATGTAGCAAGAAGTTCTTTACCTGGGGAGTGTGGTAACAAGTCTCTTTACTAGAAGTCATTGTAATTCTGTACAGGCTTCAAGTTGCTTTGTGGGGAAGGGAGGGGCTGTGTATTTTTGACTCTTACAGATTAAGTTGTATGGGCCACCCTTCAAAAATCTTCATTCAAGTCCACATCTACAGTTCATTAGGATGGAATCCCTCGTTCAGGCTTGCGGTATTTAAATACTTCTTCTGGAAAATAATGGAAAATAGTTTTGATCTTTCATGAATTGTATTCAAAGTCACAGTTGTCCTTATTACGCCAGTGTTGTAAAACCACAATTGTAGTACTGTACTGCTTTTTTGAGGGGTATTGTGGGGAGAGAGGCTTTTTCCTTTGCATTTTTCAGTGTGCTGTGTCCTGTGCGCTTTCAATACCCGAGACCATCAGGAACTCCCCCTAACTCATTGTATGTACAAGTTTCCCTTGCGCATCGAGCATCACGTAAGGTCACTTAATGTGTCACATTTCTCTTAACATTCATTGTCTGGCTAAATGCCTCCATTGCAATTCCTTTGCAATTAGTTACTATGCTTTGTATTGAAAATACAATGAGTGAACTATCTGTAAAGGATTTTCTTATTGCATAATAAATGCATAGCTTGTTGTGATTGAATACAGTTTTGGTATGCATTTGTTCTTTTTGGGGGCTTGTTTGGGGGAGCTTTTCTTGTGCTTTTTCAGGTATGACTAAAGCTTGGAGCTTTGTAGAGCAAGGATGTGACCTGCACTTGAATGACATCCTTTTCAAAGTGGAAATTGAAGGCAGATAAGTTGAATCCATCAAATATTGATGTAAGAAAGCAGAAAAATCTCAACTCTAGAAGAGTAATTTCTCTTGAATGGACCCAACTGTCCTCACTGTTCTTGAAATGAAAGAAACTTGCTGTACTTGACTGTAGAAACAGCACGCTTGTGCTTTCTTAGCAAGAGTCTCTTGTGAAAATGGGAAGATTTGATGGACCTTCATTGATTCTGACGTTATCTGCAGTAAAGCATTTGGGTAAGGATAACAATAGTCAGTTCTATGATACTGTGGGGTTGGGGGGCGAAAGGGGTGTTTCTTTTCTGCCTCTTTGATCTTTCAGAACAAATGAAGAATGCAGTCTACCTAGGACAACACAGGAATCATCCTGCCCTTTGAAATCAACCAACACGCAGTTTGAACAAGTGGAGTCAGGTTGTCTTTGTGTGTACATAGATTGAAACAGCTAGCCCTCAGCTGCTGGCCCTTGCGCAACTGTGCGAGTGGCAGGTTGGTTACAAAAAAATTTTCAATCGCGCAACTGTGCGATTTTTTCAAAATTAAAGTGGCTGAGGAAAGCTGTGCATGGTGCAGCTTTAATTGGTTTGAAATGCAGCGCAAATGTGTTGCTTTAGTTTACATTGTGCATTGGCTTTGGTTGGGTGTATCCCTACGCTTTTCTTCACAGACTTCAGAGTGCAAGACTGGTTCAAGCAAGCGTGAAGTCCTCTAACCTGGAGCATGTAGTAAGATGTTATCTTGACTTGACTTGTCAAAATAAACCTCTGCAATGTTGTAGTTGAGAAAATGACATCTTGGAACTGGCTTTATGTTAACCTCAAATCATCAGTAACAACAATGCTTTACTAGCATATTCTCTTCGGCCATGGGGCCTATTGCTTTGCATCTTAAACCATAAGATGAGTAGAACTCGAATCTTTGAGTATTGTGTGGTGGGTGTGTTGTGTAGATCACTCTTTGTTTCAGATCATTCTCGTCTGTCCGCTCCGATCTCGCCTGCCTCTGAATGCAAAGCCATCTGTGGAAGCTGTCAGCGATTATGATTGTCGCCCCCTGAATGACGTACCAACCCCCTGTGCGCTTGAGCTTTAATCTGAACCCCTGACGTCCTTCGCAGAAGCCCCGCTCTCTGTGTTTGTGTGTGCCTTTTTTTCTTTTCCCTTTGGTTTCTCAGGTCAAATTACCAAAAACAAATTTCTTATCTGGGATCGTCTAACCTGTGATGGAACACTGAGAATCCAGTCACATTAAGATCAAGAGCTGCAAGCTTGTCACGCTAATACTGCATCACTTCAGTCTCATGGGTGCTAAGTTAAGTAATTTCGGTTCCCTTGATTTTTCTTTAACAAACCATGGCTTTAATGTGTAACTCAACATGTTGCATGCACATCAGCTCTGCATAACATTTTATTTGTAATACACAACATGATTTTCATAAAGTCGTTGTTGGACATTGCAGTATTTGGTCAGGGGGTTTGGGGTGGGGCAACACTCTTCTCTCTTCCTTTCAGATTTCTCGTTCAGCTTAACTTGATACTGAGCCAGGCGACTAAAGCCTCTGCTGGGAGTCATGGGATGACTTCGTACAGCCAGCTGCTAGGGTGAAATCATTAATACTTTGAAGAATTGAGCATCACGGTGGTAAAAGATAAGCTTACTGACATAATTTGTCATACTTGATTAATATTCGTGGTTGGTTGGGGGGTGGGGGAGGGGCCTTAAATTGTCTGTCTTTTTTCCATTACAGCTGTAAACATAGCAAGAAAGCCTTCGCTCAGTTTTGGCGTGCAAGTCCTGCTGAATTGCAAAGGGAAAATGACATTGAGTGTCGCCAGGGATGCTGGTATCGTGGCCTTGAATATATCAATAAAAGGAAATCTTGGAGTCAGTCATATTATACAGTGTCGTGGGGTATTGTGGGGGTCGGGGAAACCAGTTTTCTCTTTCTTCTAGTTTCAGCCTCGTGACCAAGAGAAATCCTTGTGGTGACAGGATAATGTAGAAGCATGGTGTTAAAGGGTTTTCTTTTCCTGGAGGAACAAACTTTAGTTTTGTTCCTCCAGGTTTTGCTTTTGCCCTTATTACAGCAACAACAAAAAAGCAAAAGACTCCGGTGGTGGCACTCCTGACTATGTTGGGACGGGGTTCAATTCCCTGCGGTGTCTTGCTTTTTTCACTATGCTGTGTGAGGGGAAATGTAGTTATTTAAAGATCATTTTATATAGTAATTAAATTCAAAAATGGGTTTCACCAACTAGTTTTTTTTATCCAACTGTATTTTGTGGAAAAAAATGAATTCCAGCCTCAGGATGAGAAATGGGGATACAGTTATAATTGCCATGTTTACTTTGTGAGTTAAGTTTTTATTTTTGAAAAAATAAAACTGTGGAATCTTTGATTAATAAACTCTTTGGCATTGTTACCCTGAATTAAAATAAAATTTTTTGCCTTTACACACTGCTGCTCATTTTTAGTAGAAATGTACCATTTCACTGTATCTAAACCTCTGAAGAGTTGTGATATTTAGAAGTTTGATTTGCCTTAACTGAAGATAACTGGTAGGTGAAGAAAATGAACATTGTGCATCAAATCAATATCATCTGTGTGACTCTTGGTCTTGCTTCAAATGAAAAAAGCACTGATTTTACTTCCTCCAGGAAGGGCCTTGGAAGATATTAGGTGTTAAATATACATTTACAAAGTTGTTTCTGAAATATTTTGCAAAAAATCAAGAGCTAAGCTACATTTATACTAAGAACTAGATCACTGGTACAGGAGGATGCTGAATCCATTATCATTGCACTGTCACATATAATAGCAAGTCACGTAATTTGTTATTCAATGTTGAATTTCTGTTAAATGTACTGTATACAACCTAAATGTCAATACATACACACTGTAATAAATACATTATAAACCTGAAAAAGCTCTTGACTATGGTCATTTAAAAACAAGAAGTCATGCTACATTTTACTTGGTGAACGCCAGAGAAGCTGTTACTGTACCCGGTAATCTTGAGAATCAACAACTGCTATTTGTAAACATGTTAAACAAATCTGTTTTATCTGAAGAGATATAGGCATGAAATAAAGTTTCATTTTAGGCCCTGTCAGTCTGTGTGGAGGGATGATTTTGCCTTTCTGGACGGAACTTAGAGGTTTTAACTTTTTGTCTCAAATTGTGATAAATATAGTGAACTTTTTTGTTTGCTCCTGCAGGTTTTTAAAGGAGTTCAGAAAGGTAAACATTTGTTTGGTACATCCACTTTGTCCAGAGGACCTGGTGTAAAACTTTTGAGTAGTATGTCCACATCCTTATTAGTTTTTCAAGACTGTTGGTAATGCAATTTAGATGCATAATTGATTGACAGGAGCTCAAGAGAAGTGGCCACTGAGCTAAAGTCAGACTTTATTTATTGGACAGTCAGTGTGAAACATGAGGAAACATCTTTGCCAGGAACTTTTGAGGTCAAATTAGGCACCTTGTCTACTATATTATGGTTAAGGTACAATGAGAGCTTCTCTGCTCAGCCCTACTCATTTTGCCTACTAGAGGATGCAGGGGCAAAATAAATATCTCTGTGGTCCTGATGACCCCTAAATGTGGTGATTAGGTGAACATCAAATAAGAGGTTTAAAATTTTGATACAGGTCCCATACACAGGACAGCTGCGCCAGACAGGTAATAATACAGGTCCTACCTTGAACCCCTGATGTTTCTGGTTTCTAGTTCTTGAATGATCTATTATTTGAAACAGTTTTGTAATTATTCATTAATTATTTCTAAATTGAATTATTTGGTTTATTGAATTGAGATTATCGTGTTCATTGTGACCAAAAACATTTTCTGTTGGTAAAGGAAATGTTTGTTCCCCATAAAGACATTGTGATGATTTGCTAAAAGAGACGAAGACGATATTTCAGGCTGGGACTTTGTTTAAGCTGCCCCCACATTGAGAATAATGTTCCAAGGTAAAATTTCACCCAAATGCACTTTTTACAATGACTATTTCAGCAGTAAGACTGAAAATCAATCCCTTGCGGAACCTTTGTTCATAAACAGAGTTCACACGGAACCATTACACATCCGGTCATTTGCTAGCTGGCAGTCTGTGTAGTTCTCCCTGTAGCTGTTTGTGTTTGATGAGGTGTGGAGGAAAGAGGAGATGTGGTCCTTTTTTGCCAGGGATCCTGTCAAAGACTTTGCTTATGAAATCCTGCCAGACACCCAGGAAAAGTCTGGAATATGGACTCTACATCGGGGGAAGCGAAAGGTAAAAGACCCCCCGGTAACGGAGTTAGACCGCCGTCCCGTGGAGGCCTGTTACTTAGCCGGCTAGCTAGCGTCAGTGCTTGTTCGCTACTTCGATATAGCCTGTAGACACGATGACTAGTGTTATCGTGCTTGGTAACATCCCTGATATAACAGTATCCTTCTGGTCGTTCTTGCTGTTTTAGTGTCAATGCTCATTATTTATTTTCTACTCACTCTTTTAATCGTTAGTTTATGCTAACAAAGTGAGCTCAGGATTTGTTTACTCCGATAGACAGACACGTATTTCTCGCCACGTCACCCCGTTTTAGCTGAGTTATTAACTGTTATTACAATCGATACGCTAATCTAGGTGATGCTATATCGCATTAATACAGGTTCCGTCCCTCATCACTGACAGCATCTCATATAGACAACTATCGTCGTTGATATTGCTGATCAATCAAGACTGTCAGTGTCATCACAATCACTGCTAAGCTGGATAAAGACAACTAACAGCAGCTTCCTGTTTTATCACGTTTATTGTCATCTCTGTAAATAACGTGTTGAGTCTGTATGTGATTTTTTTAACTATTGTTTGATTTGATTACAAATAAATAAATAAACGTGTAAACATGGTGATGGTTTAAACATCTTATATATATTATGTGAGTGAGTTATTTACCCCCAAACCTGTTTCCTCAGACCAATGGAGAGCCAGTGTCTGTGTTTGTGTACGAGGTAGCACAGGGAACAGAGCAGCAAACCCAGCTTGCCAAGGCTGCCTTCAAGCGTATGAAAACTCTACGTCACCCCAACATCTTGGCTTATGTGGATGGACTGGAGGTATGTTTTTGTGCTTTTGCACACATCTGTAGCTCTGAACACACACTACATTTGTTAAAATGTCACCCAGCTTGCCTGGTGACATGGTGCAAACAAGGGAGGGTTTTGTCATGGGACTAACATGTAATTAGTATCTCATTCTCACTGTCTGCTTTTCTCTCCATGTTTACGTACAGAAAGAGGTGAGTGTTAAAATGACACTGTAACATTTATACAAAACTTGTAGTAAGTAGTGTACTTTCCAATTTTCTTACATTATTTCTCAAGATAATAAAACACCTCAACTAATAGTCCAATTTCATTGTACTGTGTTTTCAATTATACACTTGACAATGGTTCATCTATTACATGTCTGCCAAAACCGTAAACTAAGAAATCAAACATATCATAAAATATGTATTTGAATAAAAACAGGAATATGTGGCAGTTAAAAACAAACCATGTGTATTTTTGTCCTACTTTCTTCAGTGATTGCTAGTAGCATAATTATAATGCTGAAGATGCTTGACACTCATCATACTGCCTGAAATCCGGTAGAAAATGCCAGACTCCTGAGCTTAGTATTATTCCTACCACAAACTCCCTTTAAATGTTACTGTGTATACAAGGCTGTGCTGTGTTTTCCCTCCCTATTGTTTAGCAGGACTTGATAATGAGCAAGTATTACTGCTTGTTCCTTTTAATAGCTATTGTGATATTATTCTTAACTCTTTAGTTCAGTGAACTGGTCAAGTATTTTTGCAGTGAAGCTGGTGCAACACAACAAACTCAAGAGCTCCATAAGCGTGAGTAATAGTTGATTTTATTCATGGTTGTTTCACAGACAGAGAAGAGCCTTTACCTGGTCACTGAGCAGGTGACTCCCCTGGCAGTCCACCTGAAGGCCAAGGCAGAGAATGGTGGAACTGGGGACCTTGAGGTCTCCTGGGGTCTGCACCAGATAGTGGTAAGGATAAGAGCAGCTATCTGATACTATCTGCTGAGTCTTAGTTTTGTCACCTGTCCTCTGTAAGCCGTCATGTCACAACTGATGTTTGCCTCCTCCCACAGAAAGCTCTGAGTTTCCTGGTAAACGACTGCCACCTGCTCCATAACAATTTTGGTGTATGGTCTGTTTTTGTGGATCGAGCTGGGGAGTGGAAGCTGGGGTCCCTCGACCATGTGGCCCCTGAGCAGGGTGACCCAAGTGGGGTCTCACTCCCTGCCCCCAAGGCCGTTTACCCAGACATGGAGAAATATGACCCACCGGAGATGCCCAATAGTGGTGGAGAGAAATGGTAAGATAAAAATGTAAAACGCAGAAATTGAGAGGAGCAAGTCGGGATAATAATAACTATGTTATACAGGAGGAGGTGCATAACAGCAAGGATGTGTGAGTTAAGTGTTGATGTGATGTTAAACTTGGCCCTGGTTACATGCTGAGCTACGGTATTGATCTGTGTGCGTGTTTGTTTCAGGGCAGGGGAGGTGTGGCGGCTAGGCTGTCTGATCTGGGAGGTTTTCAACGGGCCACTGCCTCGCTCATCCTCTCTTCGTTCGCTGGGAAAGGTACGACAACTGGAACGCTCTTTTGTTTGATTAGCGCTCTATTGTCTTTGCACCCACTGTGTATTTTACTTAGATATTTCAAAGATACCTCAGAATGTTACTGATGGTAGGCATTGAACATGTGTTGTGGGGACGTCAGACAAATTCTAGAAAAAATGAGGACTGGAAATTTAAAAAATATATTCATTCATTTTGTATTGAAGTGCTGACATTTAAGAAAAAGCATTGTGAGAATGATACTGATGTTCTTGCCAGGTTGCCTTTAACCTTCTGTTTACATTATCTTTTTGTTTGGGACATGCAGAAGTGATGTTTTCTCCTCTGTCCTCCTCGTGCCCACAGATCCCGAAGGCCCTGGTTCCTCATTACTGTGAGTTGGTGGGTGCTAACCCCCGAGCTCGGCCCAACCCAGCCCGCTTTCTCCAGAACTGTAAAGCTCCCGGGGGGTTCCTCAGCAACAGCTTTGTGGAAAGCAACCTTTTTCTTGAGGAGATACAGGTGCAAAGACACAACTTCATTATGTTAAACAGTGGTGTCTGCTTTTGTGTCACAATTAACCCCACTAGTAAAGTTACAACATGGAGTATCAACATCTTTAGGAGCTGTCCTGTTGGGCACACTGTTTAATTAAATTACCTCCAATTCAAACTTTCTCTCCAGATTAAGGAGCCAGCTGAGAAGCAGCAGTTCTTTCAAGATCTGAGTGACAATCTAGACTCCTTCCCTGAAGATTTCTGCAAACACAAGGTTCTGCCTCAGCTGCTCACTGCCTTTGAGTTTGGCAATGCTGGTGCCGTTGTCCTCACACCGCTCTTCAAGGTGAATCCTTTCTGCCAGGGCAACACATTATTAAATGAAAGATAGCATACTCCAAACATCTCTGATTATTTTCAAAATAAAACATAAGCAAAGTGTGGCATTAATATCTCAGTTCAAACTACCCAGTTTCTTTTTTAAGTATCCGGATTTAATTTCCCTCTGTCTGACTGTCTGTCTGTCTGACTGTCCGTCTGTCTGTCTGCTAGGTGGGGAAGTTCCTTTCAGCAGAAGAGTACCAGCAGAAGATCATCCCCGTCATTGTTAAGATGTTTTCCTCTACAGACAGAGCCATGAGGATACGACTGCTGCAGCAGGTATGTAAGTCCTGCTTGATCAGGCCGCGGACATCCTCTTACGAAGATTCAGTTAGTGTTTCATTTAACTCTCCGAAGTACTATCTAGCACAAAGAAAGCAGGAAATTACATCCAAATCTGCAGTTTTAAAAGGCAGAATATGCAACATTTACTGGTCCGAGTTTGTATACACACAATTCAAAATTACCCCTCCTCCCGGCCCCCTCCTAAGGAGAGACTACAGAGGAGTGTAAATTTAGTCTCAGATGATCGGCCCACGTGCAGTAGCTTGTTTTAACTAGAAAGACTTGTGTGTCAGACAGAAAATTATTTAAAGCTAGGTGGCACTACAGAGGGCCTGAGTCATCAATCCTAAAATT
>JAPZDZ010000026.1:14496770-14507608 GCA_029783805.1 Acanthurus tennentii | reverse complement strand
CGCGGTATCCTGATTCAAAAAGTAAACTCTAATTGACGATAACACTTCCTTCAGACAAGCAGGCATTTGTATCTCTATCAAAAACTGGTGAGTTATAATTGTAAGATTAATAATTTGTGCCCGTTTTCCGATGCCTTTTGGTAGAATTCTGGTTAAATGCTAGCTTACTTTAGCCCACATTAGCTGATGCGTTAGCTAATGCTGTCTGTTGGCATCATTTTAATCACATCTTATCTCTCGGCTTAAACGGGAGTATTAGGGCGAGAAATAACTCTCAGGCTCGGGGTCTAACATAAAAAACGTTTTGACTGAATGAACATTTTTTAGCTGTGGTGGAATGAAGAAACGGGAAATGGTTTTAGCTACCTTTGACATTTTCTGACGTTGCCTTTCACATGAGGACTCATACAATTCAACGAGGACTTGCTCTTCCACCACAGAGAGATCAAAGTCCGGGTGTGAGTCCGTGTGTGCTCTGTACAAGTGCAACTCGTGTATCCTGTATTTTAGGGTAACGTTGATTGCTCGGGCGTAGCATAATGAAGTGTGAATTGACTAATTGGAGAAATGACAATTTAAGATTAAGTTATATTCATAATATTCTGTAGGATGGCGCCTGTCTTGGTGATTTT
Source organism: Acanthurus tennentii (assembly GCA_029783805.1). Taxonomy (NCBI): domain Eukaryota; kingdom Metazoa; phylum Chordata; class Actinopteri; order Acanthuriformes; family Acanthuridae; genus Acanthurus; species Acanthurus tennentii. The sequence goes on along the minus strand of JAPZDZ010000026.1, from coordinate 14,506,976 downwards.
ACTGGCCGTGTCCTTCACCGGGACTTGGGCTGTGGACAGGGGCAACTTCAAGACCTGTGACCAGAGTGCCTTCTGCAAGTGAGTGTATTACGAAACGGCAAAATAATCAATTTACTTACTTGGATTCAATTGTAGTCAGAGAAAAGAGCATGGGTACTGATTCTTCACTGTGATTAAATTTTAAACAGGCGTCAGCGAGCACTGAAGCCTGGGGAGTCTCCTTATCGAGCCCTGCTGGAGACCATGGAGCTGACCAACACCAGACTCACCTTGCAGCTCATCAATGATAACAACAAGGTAAATCATTCTGAAGGCAGTTTTGAATGGGGAAATTATGAGCACTCATTGCTGAAAAACCAAGCTGTTGTGTTTATAAAATAATTATGAAATTTCTTTGTACCCTCCCTTGCTTCTGCTGCATCCCCCTCTATTCCCTCTCACCCCTCTTCCCCTCTCTCTGCATTCGTCTCTCAGGTGCGTCTGCTGCTCGAGCTCTACCGTCTCCAGGGGAACATAACTAGGGTGAAGATTAATGAGCTGAAGCCGCTGAAGCCTCGATATGAGGTCCCAGACGTGCTCATCAGAGAGCCACCCACTGAGCCGTAAGTTTACCAAGGGTGTTACTGAGTGGGTGGTGTGTGCGTGTGTTTGTAGTTCTGGATATTGCAGAGTCAAACTGAAAAGGCGGAGTTATCTTTTAGTACCGCTGCCTATGTGAGTTACTTTATCCATGAATTATAAATATATCCTAAAGTTACAAAAAACACCTGTGCTTTTGCTAGCTCTTGTCACACAAAAAGATAAGTCAAAATGTCTGGTGTGAAAAGGCTTGTTGAGTAAAAAATGTGTGTCACGCATACAATCTGACAATCTCAAATCTTTTATCTTAATCAGACCAATACATTCTATTTGTATATAATAGATTATAATTTTGTTTTTGTAGTTGGACTGTATTTGAAATTTAAGAAACTCTAATTCTGAAAGACAGTTTTTAAAAAATACATGATGTTTCCAAAGTGAGCAATTATGCTTTTTGCCAAAATTGAGCAGTGTAATAGATACTGAGTTGTCAATAATAATTCTTCAGTTTCATTTGTCTTAACCAAATTCTCTTTACCTGTCCTCCCTTCTTCTCTCTGCCTCAGCCTGTCTCTCTTGTCTCAGGATGAGAACGGGGTAGTGCTGTCCCTGGGGGCAGAGTCTCAGAGGGTCATCCTCAGCGCCCGACCCTTCCGACTGGACATCATGGAAGGGCGAGATGTGCTGATGTCGCTGAACTCTCGCGGCCTACTGGCCTTTGAGCACCTGAGGATGCGCAAGGACACGTGAGAAACCACGCATGCACACACTTTTACAAATGCCAGCCGTCTCTTTTTAATCTACGTCCTCACTCAGTGGATGATTTCTGTTTTTGTTCCCATGAAATGGTTTGTTTTTTGAGTATTGTCTCTGACTCGTTGTTCTGTCCTCTTCTCCCTATCATCCTAGTTTCTCCTATAAAGTAACTAGCACAGTGGCTAGCGTGTGGGATAATGTCAAGAGGGTATTCTCTAGGTAAAGACCCTTAAGATTTGTAAGTGTGTATTCTGTTCCTTGTGCTGATGCTGCCAATAGTGACAAAAGTGTAGGGACTCCCATCACACCGAGCACAGTGTTTACCCTAAAATAAATGTGACTGAGAGTGAGAGAGGGGTGTGGGTGACTGTGTGCATGTATGTGTTTAATTTGAGCCGGAATTAAGGGGTCAGTCTAGCCCCCCTTATCATCCTCATATTTTTAAAGGCTCATATAAACAATAATTTAGGGTGTTGATTTTTGTCTTATTTCATGAAACAGAGAAAAAAATCATCCTGATCATGATAAAACTCATTTCGTATGATGCAGGGTTTTATCTGCCTGTCCTGGTAATTTAACTGCTCATCTCTGTCTTGTCAGATCAGTGTCTGATTAACTAAATCATCTACATAGAGTGTCACTCCAGCAGATCTAACACTATAACTGCATGACGGACTGTGTTACTTGATCAGTTGTGTTGACAAATGATTTATCACGCTTGCTCAGTTCATGGTGAACGCTAACTGTGTAGATAAAAAAAAAAAAAGCTAGTAGCAGCAGATGTGGATAAGTTTGGATGGTACATAAAACTTTTAAAGTTTTTCTATCTTCACATACGTAGTCTGTCCCACTAGATAGTTTGTTGTATTTGCTGATAATCCAGCCAGATCCCAAACCCAACAGCAACATCTCTCTTTGTGGTTATACTTCAGGTTGCATCACTTTTCTATATTGGGAAATTTTCTGCATTTTTTTGGGACAGTGCTTCCTTTTTTGAGCTCTAAAACTGTACTTGATTTTAACAAAAAAGCAGCTTTTTAGGAGCCTCCTCATTGTTGTGTAAGTTGCACATTAAGATATTTCTACACTGGTCTTATGCATGTTGGATTCATAAAAGATTGGGGCTAAAGGTTAGTATTGTGACGGAGTGAAACTGGGCAATAACAAATGATCATTTTCATCATGTTATTTAAGCCAAACTACCAAAATGCTCAGGATAAAATATTAGACACCATATTTTGTAACCAGATTTTCTACAAAGATACTGTTTCAGTTTCAGTTCTGATTTTTTTTAAAGTTCATATTGTGGCCTGCGGCTCTTGGTATGTTTAGGAAATAAGGTTGAAGAGGAGCTTCTATTTTGTATACTAAAATCTGTTGACTGTTGTGGCCTCAGAGACAGTTCTACAACATCTAACGTATAACAACATGCAATTTCACTTCACTATGTCGGTTTAGGCTGGAGAGTTCAGTTTGAAAAGGGCAAAAGAATGGACCTCAGATCCCTGTAGCCCATTCCTCATCTCTGCTGAGGCGAGCAGCTACTTTTTATAACACAATCAAATCTATAGCTGAACTTTTTGTGGCCCAGATGTATCATAGGTTATGTTGGTGCTAGGATTTAACAAGGAAGAAGAGTGTGTTAGAATGAAAAAGACAATGTGTCTGCTTCTGCTGCGCCACTTTTGATTCTGTTCTCTTCTAAGATTCCTGTTGGGAATACTACTTAACATATAACATAAGCCCTGTTTTTCTGCTGTTATATGAATATGGAATAACAGTGTTTTGAAAACCCATTCTGGCACCCCTGTCTTGCATGCATACTGCAGATCATGCACCTCCATATTTGTGTGTGGCTATCAAACTGTTTCAGCTGTTCAACTCTTGCGAGAAGGGGTTTTTGGTGTAATGCATGGCCTCGATTACACCATGGTGTACTGTGGCTTCACTGGTTATAAGTTGGTTCTCCAAGGCGTATTGTGGGTGTGAGATGCCAAAGCCTCTAGGGGACCTGTCCCATAATGCCTAGCTTGAAATAGCCACAAGGTGGGGAGTTGCTAAGTCCCTTTTGTCATTAGAGTAATTTAAGACCACATAGAGTATTTGTTAGTTGTTATTGTGGAGTCAGGGGGCATTCACCAACCTCCGTTTGTATGTCCTTTTCCTTTTAACATAGTTGAATTATACTCCCCATACTGTTACTCGTCAGAAGGAAGTATGGCATTGCTAAAATGACATATCTTTGTTTTTTCTGGTATTCCCTTCATCACCCCTCCCTCCATTCTTTGTGCCATGGAGCAGTCAAGCAGACCCTGAGGCTGAGAAGAAAGAGGAGGCTGATCCAGCAAACCAGGCTGAGGTACTTCACACTGAAACACACCTTCTTTTCGTCTTCCTCTTTTTATTTCAAACGTCTATTTTGATCTAGATCCTCCCTTGTGTATCACATCTGCATTCTCTCTGTTCCTCTGCCAGACACCAAAGGAAGAGGAAGAGAAAGTAGAAGAGGGGATGTGGGAGGAAACATTTAAATCGCACGCAGACAGCAAACCTAATGGTAGGTCAATTTTTAATTTACAGTTAATGTGTGTTTTTGCAGGATTGTCAGTATGGCATCTCTTTACAAAGTCATATGTAGAAATGATGATGTTTCTTGATTTATTTTTCTTTCTGCTTTGCCTTCTCTAATTGATTGGTTGCTCCCACTGCACAGGTCCATCTGCTATTAGTTTAGACTTTTCTTTGCCGGGAGTTGAGCACGTTTACGGCATCCCCGAACACGCAGACCCCCTCAGACTTAAAACGACAGAGTGAGTGTTAACAACTATCCTTATTTCACATACAAAATAGAGGGTTTTTAGCATTGGGTGCCACATACATAATGGTCAGTGAGGTTTTCACAGCACTGGATCAAGCCTGTGTGTGTTTTTCCGTTTTAGTAATGGAGATCCCTATCGGCTGTACAACCTGGATGTGTTCCAGTACGAGCTGTATAATCCTATGGCCCTTTATGGTGCAGTCCCGGTAATGTTGGCCCACAATGCCCAGCGGACCACAGGCATCTTTTGGCTCAATGCCGCTGAGACATGGGTAGATATCAGCTCCAACACAGCTGGAAAGGTTCGTCCCTTTTTCTTTCTCCTTTTTTGCCTTGGACTGATTTGGCCAGAAATAGTTGGTATTAAATGTGTGCTGCCAAAATTTCTAGTCCCTCACTTACTAACCCACTCTCCTATTTTCTCTCTTCAGACTGTGTTTGGCAAAATGTTGGATTATGTGCAGGGCTCCAGTGAGACACCACAGACAGATGTGCGTTGGATCTCTGAGAGCGGCATCATTGATGTCTTTTTAATGCTTGGACCAACACCCAATGACGTCTTCTCCCAGTATGCCTCCCTCACAGGTAGGAAGCTGGATGACTGCCATATTTGCATGAAAATAAATATATTTCAAATATGTTTTTGTCTGAAATAGATTTCTCAATATCAAGAGATTCTTCCTGACAGCTACTTAATTATATTAAATGTGCAGATTAAACTTTTACTTCAAGCAGACAAAAGGATTCACCAAAGATAAAGCTTGAATATGTTTTACTATCAGATACCAGTCTTGGTACTGGTGAATAGTGTTTGACTGACCCTCTCAGTCTCAGCTGCTCTCCTTATGTCGTCCATCAGGCACTCAGGCCTTCCCTCCACTAGCTTCTCTTGGCTACCACCAGTGTCGCTGGAATTACAATGACCAGGAAGACGTGCAGTCAGTGGACGCAGGCTTTGATGAGCATGACATCCCCTACGACTTTATCTGGCTTGACATAGAGCACACAGATGGCAAGCGCTACTTCACCTGGGATCCACACAAGTTTGCAACACCAAAGGAAATGTTGCAGGGTCTCATGGACAAGAAACGCAAGGTACAGATGACTCTGCATTTTCATGGGTTTTCTTGCCAAAAGTTTCCGGCAGCTAACCTTCTGCCTTTCATCCAGCTTTATCTGAAATTTCAATAAAGGCACCTATTTTATTTTATTTTATTTTATTTTATTTTATTTTAAATAAGTAAGTATTTGTTTTATTTTTTTTAGATGGTGGCCATTGTGGACCCTCATATCAAAATCGACAGCAACTATAAGATCCATAATGAAATCCGCTCTCGGGGTTTCTACATCAAGAATAAAGATGGTGGAGACTATGAGGGCTGGTGCTGGCCTGGTAAGAGACTGAAGACTCAAATCAGTCGGCAGAAAATTAATCAGGGACGAATTATTACAATCAGTCTTTCTATCAATCATGTCTGTAATTCCTCCTTGTCTTTGGGATTTGTGCTAACATGCAGGGAGTGCCGGCTATCCAGACTTCACCCGTGAGGACATGAGGGCCTGGTGGGCCAGCATGTTTGCTTATGATCAGTATGAGGTGAGTCTCGAGGGCAATTTTCTTGTCTGCATGTGCAGATGAGATACTGAGGATTAAGCATGTTGATTGGTGCTGTTTATATTTTCACTCGGAAGCAGCCAACTAAAGCCCCAGTGTTCTGCTGTTGATTAGTCTGGTCTCCACACAAACAGTGTCTGTTTGTTCTTCAGGGTGCCATGGAGAACCTTTATACATGGAACGACATGAATGAGCCATCGGTTTTCAATGGGCCAGAAGTTACCATGCATAAGGACGCCATGCATGGAAACTGGGAGCACCGAGATGTGCACAACTTGTACGGCCTATATGTGGTAAGTGCAGACAGTTGGTCTGTTACTGTGTGTGAAAGAACTTAGACTTTCTGTTAAACATTTCTGCATCATATAGACTTTGCTGTTTTTCAATCTAGTTGAGTATTTATGCATAAATACAATACTCATCTGCTCCACTGATTATTCCGTATACAACCTGTAGCAAAAGGCCACAGCGGATGGTCTGATCCAGAGATCAGGGGGAGTTGAGCGTCCTTTTGTCCTGACCAGAGCCTTCTTTGCTGGGTCACAGCGCTTTGGTAAGCTCTCTAGCCCTTAAATTAAACAAAATAAAAGCAGTGCTGCCATAAAACAAAAGCAACTGGGCTGTAACATTGTGTTTTATGTGTTTGTGCCTTTAGGTGCTGTGTGGACAGGAGATAATGCTGCTGAGTGGGACCATCTGAAGATCTCCATCCCCATGTGTCTGAGCCTGGGGCTGGTTGGAATCTCTTTTTGTGGTGGTGAGTGTTTTTTTTAAGCTTTACTCTGCTGTTTGGCCTTTTTATTCACCTGCTTAAAAAGTGGTTCGGAGAACTGCTGAAAAGTTGCATAACTGACTAAAATAAGTGACCCTTTTACAAATATTTTACTATGATATTTATACCCTTTATTTATTCCTTTATACATAACATTGTATATCTAAACCAATTCCAAATGGTTAAATCTATGGATGCGTTCCTCAAGAGGAAACAGAAACATGAGAAAGTCAAGCCTTAAAAACAGCAGGACCGTGGTGCTAAAACTGTTTTGAAAGAAGAAAATGCATCTATTAAAATCAGGATTCTGGAGATTATTCGACTTGGTCCCCCCGGAGTGTTTGTTAATGTTGCCATGGAAACTTACACTAATACACTGCATGAGCTGTTACCATGGTGACAGCACAGGTCTCTGGGGTGATCTAGCTGCAGTAATATATAATACAGTGATGCCGTCAGTTGCAGCATCACTGTGTCTCTCACTATAGATGCATCCAGGGGACGTCACATATAACCCTGTCAATACAGGTCAACTCTGATCAATGCAAACATTTAGCACATGTTTAATTCTCATCCAGTTTAAGCCATAATCTCTAAAAATAAAAGATCTCAGGAGGTTGTTACATCTGGCTCTTTTTTTATTCCCAAGACATATTACTCATATCAGACCTCTAACACTAGCCTGTCTGTCTCATAGCTGACGTCGGTGGTTTCTTCAAGTCTCCCAGCACTGAGCTGCTGGTACGTTGGTATCAGACAGGTGCGTACCAGCCGTTCTTCAGGGCCCACGCCCACCTGGACACACCCCGCCGCGAGCCCTGGCTCTTTGGTCCAGAAAACACAGCACTGATCCGTGACGTGGTACGCCAGCGCTACACTCTCCTGCCTTACTGGTACCAGCAATTCTACAACACATACCAGACTGGACAGCCAGTCATGAGGTGAGGACAACCTGTACCAACATCTCTCTGAATATTAAAACAATGCTGCAACCTACCAATTAAAAAAAATAAAAATAAAAAAAAAACAATTGCACAGAATACACAATTACCAGTGGTGTTACTTTCATGTAATTTGACATTACCACATGACAGAGTTGAGGCATGCACTTTTAACACAGAAAAAAAGAGAATCAAAAGAATGTGTCCCTTAATCTGAATCTTGATAAAGCATATCATCCTAATGCACAAACTTGGTTTGATTTCAGTGATTTACTTTAATGCAAGTGAAAATATTTACGAATCAAGTTACTCAGCTGACAGGTGTATCTCTGTTGCAGAGCACTTTGGGTGGAGTATCCTCAGGATCCTGCTACTTTTGCTGTGGATGATGAGTTCTTGATCGGTGAGACACAGAACATCAAAGCTAAATGTTTACCTGTATAAAACAAGCAACAACATCCAAGAAATGAAGCCATAGTTGAGGTGACAGAAGGTCTTTGGTTTGAATTGATTATCCAGGATCTCTATATGATTCTGTTACAAATTTCCAAATATAGGCCATCAATTTCAGCTAAAACTTGCCTCCATTATTGATCAAATAAAATGCAGAATATTTGCAGCTCAGTTATCCAAACTTGTGCGCACAAATGTCTGTGTACTGCAGTTTTTTGCTGTTATGAAATTATGCGATGTGTTGGGTGCAGATCACTTCTGTTTAGTGAGGAAACAGTAAAGGACAAACTGGAATGGAAACTTGAATTTGTTTTTTCAGTAAGTCTGGTGTGGCCAATTATTATCTGATCCACTGACATTTCTTGTTTCCTTTACAGGAAAAGACTTGTTGGTTCACCCAGTTACTGAGGAGGGATCCAGGGGAGTCACCGCCTACCTGCCTGGCAAAGATGAGGTAGGAGAACGGGTTCTAAGAGCTCTGTCAAGAAAACAATTTTTTACTTGACACAGTGGCAGTAACATGACTGCAGGCTTAATTGTCCTCAAGTTTGAGGAAACCCTGTCTTCACTTGCATGTGTGTTTGGTTCCTCAGGTCTGGTTTGACGTCCACACTTTCCAGAAGCACAATGGAGCCCAGAACCTTTACATCCCTGTCACCATGAGCTCTGTAAGACAAACTATTATGTCTGTTTATTAATCTGATAATAAATTAAGAAACTCCTTCACATTTTGGACTGTCCACCTTTAAAAGTCAATTTTTTGCTCTGGGTTAAGTATGGAGCTTTGTGTCCTCTTTTCAGATCCCGGTGTTCCAGCGTGGCGGTTCCATTATTCCCAGGAAGCTCCGAGTTCGCAGGTCATCTGCCTGCATGGAGGACGATCCTTACACTTTACATGTGGCTCTTAACCCCAAGGTAACTCACTTACGAAACATCTTACGACAGCTGTAAGACACAACTTTCACCCAAGCCTATTGAGTCATATCTATTGTGCCAAAGGCAATGTCACATTTAAAGTTCAAAACTTTTGTCTGACAGAGAACTGCAGAAGGAGAGCTCTACATAGATGACGGCCACACCTTCAACTATGAGAAGAAGGAGTTCATCCACAGGAGGTTCTCCTTTGCCAACAACGTCCTCTCCTCTGTGTGAGTGATCATGAGTGATGGTTTCCACTTGTGCTGGTCCGGTGTAGAGCTTAAGCCAGTTTCATTTTATGCAAACTGACTGAACCAACATTATGTTTTTAGGTGTAATTGGTGAGAGAAAACAGTTGGGGCTGGTTAGAAAGTAGCTGTGAGCTGGTCCCTACTTTTGTTTGAAAATAGGAATCTTTACATTGGTTCAGCTGTACTCTTAGTATCAGTCTGTTGAAAACCTTATTCTCCTGCAGTTGCAATCCACCCTCAAAGGGACTGTCAGTTATTTAAGTACATATTCAAAAACAACAAAAGCACAGTGAGACAAATGAACACAATAGAAGTTCTAATACTATACAAACATTGAGTAACACAGTAAAAAGTTCCTGTGATAGGAGCAAAAACAAACAGCAACATTAGGTAAAAGATAAATCACTAAGATAAGCTGGGAACCAACTATGATTGTATGAAAGGGATTAAATACATGACTATTAAATCTATATCTCTGTTGCTTCACAGTGACCTGGCTCCAGATGCCAAGTTTACCACGCGCTCTTGGATTGAACGCATTGTCATTCTGGGAGCCAGTAAGCCCAACAAGGTTACTCTTAAAACTGCTGGTGAGTGACACATAAAACATTAACTATTGTGTTTAATCTCACAGGTTGTGTAATTTAAAATCACATCAGTTTTTCTATTAAAAATGGCCTCTAGCTGTTCAGCAAGAAGCAGTTCGACAGGTTTTATACCACTGAGCTGTGATATATCAGTGTGATTGCACAGTAAAACAATCTTTCTACCAGGGAAAAGCTGAATTCATGTGAATAATATTATAAATAGATGGTTTGTAACAGTTAATGGACATGAGTCTGCCCTTTTTTTATGCCAAATAGGATGATTTAAAGATTTTAAAATTCATTGCTCTTTATTATCATCTTGGCTTCTCAGATGTTTGTGTACCAACAAGCCAGCTACTGCAAAAATCTTACATCCATGACTTACAATACAGAATAATTTGGTCAGTCTTTGAAAATAAATAACATTTTGTGTGAACAACAAAGCTTTTTCTGAAGAAGTTCAGATGCACAAAGTGTGAAAGTCTGTTTGGAAATGACTAAAAAAAGGTTTGCTAC
>JAPZDZ010000026.1:14465947-14486424 GCA_029783805.1 Acanthurus tennentii | reverse complement strand
GTTTCATTGTTTTAAAAAAAGACAAATTTCCTGAATTTCTCTGGCACAGATATATATTTTAGGACTTTTCTACACAAAAAAATCAGATCCATGTTGTTTTGTTCTTTTCATTCAATTATATTTGAGACCAAAACAGAAAATAAAGAATATCACCAGATTTTTTTTGAGTAAAATAGATGAAATGTAGAGAATCCAGTCCACAGTCTTAATTCTCCAAGTCAGCTTTATTTTAAGTTGATTCTTGATGATAATGCAGACATAACTGTCAATTAAGTTTAACTTATAAAAAAATGGCAAAGTAGAATGTCACAAAAAGGAAGATCGCGTGGGGGTTAAACTTAAGGCCCTATCAGAACCAATCGGGTGGGTCTTGTGTGGTACTTCACTCTATTAAGATCAGGTTACAACTGAACGATTGTGCTGTGTTGTTTTTATAAACGTGTTGTTGAAAACCATGAAGCAGTATCCATCAGAAGCGAGCTATCTTCACATTGTTTAAGTCAATGTTCATCGCACTGCACACAAACAACCATAACAAATGAAATCATCAAGCCCAGAATGGCATAAGGCATCATTCAGTGCATCAACCAAACCGTTTTTTCAGTGTAACCCATAAAAACTTCCTATAAGTAGTTGAACACAATCTGATTACAGCCTTGAGCTGCATCTGTCTGCTTCAGTTCAGTTAGCTGGCTTATTGAGTGATACTATCAGGTGGTGGTCCTGTTCCTGAATCAATCTCTGGTGTCTCTTGTGTTGGTGTAGTGGAGGTGGTGAGGTAGGCTCACAGAGCAGATCCTCCTGATCTCACTTTTTGGTAACAACCAGCACAGCTGAAGGCACCAAACCTAAAAAGAGAGAGAGAGAGAGGATTGAAGGTTATGCAAAAATGTCAGCCTGCTGAACGGACAGACAAACACAGATTTGGTTAAAATATGTGCGTTACAGCAACATGGTCTTTATTTAAACATAATTCTTGGCTCACCCAGTTCTTTCAGGGGCTTCTCCATGTCTAGTTCGGTGTATTCGTGACGGGGGTATGGCGACAGCAGCGTGAAGTCCTGACCCTCAGGCGTGTTGCCATTCATCTGCACATAGACGCGAACTGCCGCCAGCGGCTCCTGGGCCTTGAATACTGTCGTGATGGTTGAGCCGTCCAGCATACGAACCTTTACAACAAAGAAGCGGAAGAGCAATGAAGGAGGAGGAGAGAAAAAGTGGGCAGTGGGTGAGAGAAGCGATGGAGGACAGTAATTTTGTGCCATTTTAACATTTGCTCATCTTGTGCCAAGAAAAGTGTATCATTGGAGCAAAAAATAAACTTAAAGTTTACACTGACAATAAGTCTCAACTAGAGATGGGAAATAAATGAGTTTAAGTTCATTGTGCCATTTTGATTCACAGTCTGTGACCAAAAAAACAATGGAGGAGAAGCCAATACGCGTCAGCCGTGTGAAGATGTATCAGCATGTAGGTGTGGGAGTGTAACTGAGGCTTGTACCTGTATCCTGGACTCATCATACTCTTTCTTAGTGGGTGGAGGGCCGTGACTGGTGGGAGAAGAGGGGCTGGGCTGGGCAGGTTGGGACGACGCAGCCGTGCTTGTTGGTCCACCGCCTCCAAACTAAACAGGTTAAATAAGTCATAGAAGTTTTTATTTGTTCCCACAGAAGTGGTGAAAATAAAAAAAAGTAGAAAAATTTAAGAAAAATAGAAAATTGAGTTCAGACAAGAAAGTAGGCCAAAGATTAGGTTACCTTCTGGGCTCGCTCCTCTCTGTCACGTGCTATCTTTTCTTTCACCCTTTGCCTGACAGGAACAAAGAGGACCAACACAATGAGATCAATGAACAACATAAATTAGTACAAAAGATTTGAAAACTGCAAGCAGTTTTTCATTTGTTTTTAGGTAATGGAATTCATTTTTACTGTCAGCTACTCCATTATTATCTGAATAAATGTGTTATAATGAATTTCTTACCGTGCCAGTTTGTCCTCCATCTTCTCTTTCCTGCGCTGCTCAGCGAGTTTTTTCATATCATCCTCCTGCAGCTTTTGGCGAATCTGCTGCAGCTCTTGGCCCTGTCTCCTCCGCTGCTTCTCCCTCTCCAACTCTTCCTCCCGCTCTCGCTCTCTTCTCTCCGCCTGCTTCACCCGCATCAGTTCCTCTAGTCTGACAAACAGAGAGGAACACAGGCATCAACATGAGTAGTAACATGCCTTTCTTACCCATAGAGATTTTCAATAAATAAATTTACAAAAAATTAAGTATTTTGAAATTATATTTGCCTGCAACACAAAATTAATGGTAAAAGACTAATGATGTCTAAGTCAGAGCTGCTGTGACAACAAGCAGCTCAAACTTTGACATCAGTAGTGGATGGACAGAGTTTGTGGTGTGTTTATTCTGACCTTTTGACTTGTTCAAGTTTCTCCTCCTCTGTCAGTGGCCTTTTTGCACTCTTCTCACCATCTTGGTTGGTGGCGTCTCCCTCAGCTGTTCCTTGAATCCAAAACCAACGCACATCAGACAGTGAAACAGAAAGAAATAGAGGAGGAGACATGTATCGTGCAGTATCAAAATATCTAAAAGTCAACCTTAAGGCAGACGCTGCATGCTGACAAAACAATACACAGAGGGAAAGAACGACTGATACTAAAGAACTGATGCTATCCAATTTTCAGTGTAAATAAGCAGTGGTTGGCACTTAATTGAAAAGCTAATTAAGATTTGGTATCTTGCTCATTGGTTTAAAATGCATACAATCGAAAAAAGTGCCAAGAGCGGGCCATGAAACTGACTTCTCTAGAGAAGAATTTCATTTAGAAATGTTGGATCAAGTTGTCACATGGAATTTTCATCCTGCATATCCCTCTGTGACTTTTATGGTGGTGTCTGGTGTACTTTCATCACACTTTCAGGGCCCTTTTTTCCCCCCAAAAGGTCCAACACACCCCCTGACCTTCAGCAGTGTCTGCTAGTGTTGGCTGTTCTGTGGTGGACTCGCTGCCTGCTTCTCCTCCCAGGATGTTGCCTGCAGGCGGCACATAGGGTTCATCAATGTCTGGGTCATTCTCATGTTCCATTAACCTGAGGAGAGCACAACACACTTTGTTAACTACAAGAAGACATAGGACCCTGTAACTCCAGACAGTTAAGCGCAGTTGTGTGTATTTGTGTGTGTGAGACTCACCAGTCCATGGCTTGTTCTATCCCCTGGTTTCCTGTGATGGCCACTGCCTTCTCCCTGAAAACACAAGACAGGTTCAATCTATGTTTTTTCTCCCAGTTCTTTGAAAGCAGTCTCAAGTCTAGGAAATCTCATCCTGGATCATTTAATAGATTTGTTGTCACTTACGCTCTGTTTCTGTCAAAGCCCATCTCCAGCAGGCTCTCAAGTGTTGTTAGCTCTGCCATTTTGACCTGAAATAGGTATAATAAATCCTGGTACATTTACAATCGCTTTTATTATGACATATTTTACAGCACTGTTTATTTCCTGTTAATAAGAGTTTGTTCAATCAGAATAACCCAGAATGCTTCACACCCAACTTCAGCGAACGTTTAACCGAATAACCCTCCAAAGCAACACCTCATTCTTAAACGTTAGCTCAGTCATGTTGGGAGGAGCTAACTTACATTACCATTTAATAACAAAACGGTATGAAAACACATATGAAACATTCCCTCATTTTTATCCTGACAAAGCACTTGTTTATCCCTGCTCGCTAAGTGTAAAAATACAAACATCGTTATGCTCAGAGCTATAATTAACATTATGGTGGCTAACGTTCAAATTAGCTTCGAAACTAGCTGGGAAGCCTCGCCTGTTAGATCGATTAAAAACGATCAGGAACTCTCGGACGCTCTGAATAGCGAATAATATGTGTTTGTTTATTATGTGTGAAGGCACATACTCGTATTTAATTTGAAAACTGAAGCAATATTTGATTATATACGTCTTATGTTGTGAAGGCAACATTAGTTAGCTACTCACATATCAGTCAGCGCCGCTTCATCAGTACGGGAACCTATGTAGGTCAAACAGAACGGCAAGAGAAAGGCGATTTTTCAGAAAAACGAAAAAAAACTCATTTTCATTGAGTCACATATGTAAAATGTAAAACTAAACAATGTTCACGTCTGTGTAGACTTGCAATGCTTTTTTTTGATTATCTTAAGTGTTATTTGATAGCCAAACTACAAAAATCTGTATAAAATATTTAATGTACAAGATTTTTCTCTGTATTGTAGGTGGAAAAATTATAGGAGTGAGTACAAAACATCGAAAATGGTTAATATTCTGATGAAGTAAAACTATATCAAAACTGTATGTGAGTCACACGTTTTTTGTGAAGGTATTTAGTTGCATTCCCCCACTGCCATTTGTAACGTACAAGTATTTTACTATAAGAAACATATATTTTAATCAACTGTTACATTACCTTTAAAAATAATAAAATGCTTGATCTGCTAATGTTTCTTGATCTGATAAGCTAGTGCAGCTACCTTTGGACATTATCAGGACAGACAAAAATGCTTTCGATTTCCTCCTCACAGGACTTCAGATTTCTTATTTTTGTGTGCTGATAAGTTTTTTTTTTAGCTCAGATAATATACAGGTAGGTGATGAAAAGAGATCAAGAGATTTTTATTTATTTTGCACACATCAGAGATCAATGGTGCAAGGAGGGAACGAAACACAATGGGCTTGAACAGAAAGATGCCATATAAGATTAAAAGTTTTTTAGAATTCGCTGAATGTTTAGGCTAAATTAAGCACAAATAAGACATGTTGGAAATTAATATCTTTATTCTACAAAAACAAAGAAGGAAACAAAAAAGTTTTAGCTGTGATTGCCAGCTATGATATATATGATTTCAGTTTAGTTAGGTAGTTGATTAGTTAATAAATAATATGACTGCTCCACCTGACTGTATGTATATGTATTCTTTGGAAAATGTGACAAAGGACAAGGCCTTCATGTTAGAAGATAGTAGACTTTGAGGTCAGATGGTGTCTCCTTTTGGCTGCTATCCATATTGTATGATTTTCATACCATCCTCGTGTGTCTGTGGGTGTTCAAACACAATGCAATTTGCTGACTTTTATGGGCAGGTTGGTTCTGTTACATATTTACAGTAAGTGTAATGATTAATTTTTTCTCTCCCCCACACAGTCTTAAGCAGCGCTCATTCACCAGCCCTCCATTACTCTGCAACGGACTTCTGTGTCAGCCTGCACTTCTGTTTGACTTCCCTCCTCTTTCTACGAGTTCATCGACTAACTGCTTTTCTCTTTTGTTGACTAATTATCTGCTTGCTTACTTGGCTTGTTTTTACTCATGTTTTTATTTGTTTTGTTTGTTTTTTTCTGTTTCCCACTTTTCTTACTTAGAATTAATGACTGAAATGAGCCCCATTTGCAGTATTTATATGGTAAGTATTAAGTTTTTTCAATTAATGTAATGTATAGTGAACTAACAATTTGTGATCAATGAAACTGTTTTGTGTCATTGTATGAAGTCTTTTTACATGTAATTTATAGATTATGGGGCAGGGCAATTATTTTGTATATTATGTTGATTAAATATTAACTGTGCACCAACTTTAGAGAGAACTTGAGCACCTAGAAATGAGTATTGGAAGCATTTATTTCTTTAATCAGTAAAAAGTCTATCAAAAATCATCCAGAGAAAAATGTTTGCATCTGTTTGAAGTAAATTAAACAGCTGTAAAGAAAGATCCAAAATGGCTATTGAGGAAATTTACAAATGAATGAAAACTTAATTAAGAACCTGATTATTATTGGTGTCCTTTGCAACACCTGTGTTTTTTTCTGTAAATTTCTGTTAATTAAGTTGCACAGTTGTCAATGGGGCCAAAATCAACATTTAACTTTTGATTCCAGTAACAGAGAGTGTTTTCTTCCTTAAAACTCTTACACTCATTAAATCTGTCCATAAACTGTAATAACTTTTTTTCTTGAAAGTACAGTGCACTTATTGCGAACATATTCATCCAAATTTGAGTGCTGAGATTGACAGATTCTCTCTATGCACTGATAACACTTTCCAAATAAAATGATCTCATAAAATATATAACTGGGTGGGCAACATTGAAGGCAACAACAGGGGTCAAGGTTTCTTTAGTATACCCTTAAATTGCTTTATAGCTCTGTTTTTGTACAGGAGGATGGTTAAGGGTCAAAGCTCATTTGGTATGGGTAAAGGTAGATCCCAGTACTCTTAGAAAGAAAAGACACAAGGAAATGACGCATGCTTATATTTACTGCTTGTGTTAAAAGACATATCAATGCCTGCATGTAAAAGATTAATTTAAACAAGATCAAAAGTTATGTTTATTTGTTGGAATGATACTCACTTCTGACCCTTACCGCACTTTGATTAAAGGAATGACCCTGACTTTATTGGTGCTATAAGGAGCAGTAAAAACTACATCAGGTGACATAAGGACATGGTGAAAGACATTTTACTGTCTCTTTATTAGGGATGGGCGTATCATCACATGAGGGCTCAGATAAAAAAAAGCAGTAAAAATTTTAGTGAGGCCCAACCAAAAGAGGGCAGCACTATTTCATATGTTCGTAGCTTTTATCACACTGGCGCCATGAGGTTTAAAACTGTAACATTATGAAACCCTAATCTGTTTAAAGATATTGTAACAGCAATCTCATGATTCTGGCAGTCTCTTAGGAACAATGCATGAGCTATAAAACACACATGGAAGGCCAAAGGAGCTTGTTTAATAAATGCATTTTAATTGTTCAATGAGTATGATCACATTAGGAAAACTTTTATTCTCTTGCAGTCACAACGAATAAATATTTCCAAACCCTTGTTATATCCTCTGTTTATTTGTATCACTAAATGGAATAAATGCTGGCAGAAAACTGTACAAACTTTATTGTGTTGAAAGGAATACCACCACCACGTTCTCATGGTCTGCACGTGCTGTCAGCTGTGCTCTTTCTGTGGGTCCCACCAGCTGTAACAGCATCTCCATATGGAAAAAACTCTGGCTTCCAGTGGAGCTGCTGTTATCTGTGGAGGGATGCCTCTTGTCATCAAAAAAAGCCACAGGGACTCTCTGTAGCTTACAGTTCACGCATCTAACTATCAAAAGTTGCTGTATTGTGTACATTGATGACTACTGATTACTTTTAATTTCCATTCTGTGTCTTTTTCATGCTTGTTTTGATGGTCAGGTTGCTCTTTGAAATAAAATTAAGCTGGTCATATTTATCCTGTAAAAGTGTGTTTCTTTTTTTGTTGTTCTAATCCTGCAGAGAACAGACAATGGCACGGCATCTATATGATGGAAAGCATGGATAAAAAACATTTTCAATAAAAGGAAGTTTTACTGATGAGGTGTAAATGAACGAGTAAAGAAATGAATGTATGAATAAAAACTATTCAAATGTCATTACTGGTTTTCATATTACATTCAGAGGCCAACGAAAATGTAAAAGAGATCATGTAACTATATTTATAATCTGTACATCAAAACATAAAAAATATCAGATATGAATTCATCAAATTAAACTTAAAATGCTTTCATACTGTAATTTTGACATTCTGACACAAGTTTTTTTAAGTTTCAATGGTGAGCATATCAATGAATGAATAAATTGAATGATTGTATTTTCTGAGATGCTTACAAAAATTACACAAGGGGGCAAGAAAAAAACAAGAAAAGCAAACAAAACATGATACTCCACTTATTCACCGTATCTTATAAAACATATATCCCATGTAAACTTAGACAGATTAAACATACAAATCTTTTATATTCACATAATGACACCTCAAAGTATGGGATTTGAAGAATCTCTACAATTTCAGTGTTGAGAGTGAAAGAGAGAATATTATTTGTCAATGGCTGAGTGAAATATGTAGCTGTAACAGCTCAATTCTTGTGCTTTATTTTTATGACTTCTGCATAACATCTGAACACTTAATAGTCAGACTAAAAATCCCTCTAAATGACAAAATTCTAAGAATAAGCAGAAAACTTTAAAATAATCATTATCCAGTCCGAGGAATGCAAGATATTAACTTTATAAAGTCAAACAAAACCGAAAATAAAATTAGGTATCATTGTGAGCATATCAGTATGCAAAGAGATACAGCCGTTTAAAATTAGAATCGAAAGCACGAATGAACCATGTATGTATTATAAGAACATGACAGATTCATTTTTAGTAATGGTGGGCAGTTACTGGAAGTTGCACATAACGAATATTTCTACTCCAGAGTCCAAAGGCTGAGAGGTCAAGACAAAGTATATATATACATAAGTGGAAACTAAATTCGACATTAATAAATTAATACATGTACCATAAGTGACGGGGGTAACATAATATTTTAAAATTCAATATAGAAAAAAATCTTCAGGAAGTGTTAAGACTGGAATTTGTTAGGCCCATGTGATTATTTATGCGACCATTGTAATAGTTAAATTATCTTGTTAATATTAATAAAGTGTATGAGCAATTCAGATAAAGACTGTAAGGTTCTCTTAAATCGAAAACAGAAACTATCTATCTGAAAAATGTGCAAGTCACCCCGTTTTAAAAAAAATATTTCGCTTTCAATGGGGAATCGACTGGGTGGCACAGTTGAGGCTTTTATTGTGAAAAATGTGCATTTCCGGGGTCCGTGTGTCAGCCTTCTACGGTGGGTTGAGCAACAACTGACAGCCGGGTGCTAGCCGTTAGCCAACCGTTAAGAGCAATAGTGAAGGTTTTGCAGTCACAGTTTTGTAGTAAAAGACGATATCTGGCTACAGAGAGCTAAGTATTTATGGTGGAGTGTAGCTGACTCTCTTAGGTTAGCCGACGTCAGCTGAAGAAGGTGTCCTCCCTGAATGAGAGACTCGTAGTGTGTGGCTAGCTAGTGGAGAGGGTGGGGACAAAAACTTCGAGACCTCGCCCAGCCGTTGCTTCATTCCAACAGGCAGCTACTCTCGTATCGGTGTGTTAGGTCCACACCACTAAACAAGCTAATTATTCAAGAAGAGGCCGACACAGTTGTGTCAACTAAAGGCAAAATCAGTAACCATGTTTAAGAGAAACCCAAGGAAGGATCCCGAGCTGTTTCAGAACGTGTCGGAAGGGTTGCGGCGGCTTTACCGGACCAAACTGTTCCCGCTAGAGGACACGTACCGATTTCACGACTTCCACTCCCCTGCACTCGAAGATGCCGACTTCGACAACAAGCCAATGGTCCTTCTGGTGGGTCAGTACTCCACCGGGAAAACCACCTTCATCAGGCACCTCATGGAACAGGACTTCCCCGGTATGCGGATTGGCCCCGAGCCGACCACTGACTCTTTTATCGCGGTGATGCACGGCGAACAGGACGGGGTGATACCGGGTAATGCTCTGGTGGTCGACCCTAAGAAGCCCTTCCGAAAACTAAATGCCTTTGGCAATGCGTTCCTTAACAGGTAAAAACAGCTTCCAGACCATCTTGAAGATCTAATTCAAAGCAATGTGAACATTGTAATGCACGAAGATTATAGCAACTGAGCATGTGTGAATGAAATTACTATGTTCTTTATGTCATTGTTGCTGCATTGTGCTTGTTTTGAAATATCATTAGTCAGTATAACTGTGTTACGAAACCTGTCCGAGCAACACATCACCTATGATTTAAATGCCCCCCTTTCAAGTCCTTACATGTACCACACTCTTTCAAGGTAAACTTACACTACGCTACGCTGTTGCACAATAATGGCACTCTCAGAGTCAAGTGTTTGTGAGTTTTTCCTCTTTCTTCATCCCAAGAGAATGTGGTTGTTTAGTGTCAATAACCAGGTGAAAGAGCCACTCTGGCAAAGCAAAGGACAAGAGCCTGTCTTTTTTCATTCATAAGAAAGCCCTCTCACTTTGGACCAAACCCTGCCGGTTAATGTTGTACCTTGTCCCTTCAGTCATGCACTTCTTCTAAAAGGCACCTGGCAGAGTCACTGGTGACACATTGTTTTGTCTCAATGACACAGCGTGGCCTCTTGAGCATAGACATGGTTGTAAGAGATGTTGCTAGGCAACATGCTGACCTTGTCCTCTCCTTGTATGACGGTTCAGTAATTTTTCACCCTCTGGTCATATAAGTGTTACTTCATCAGTAGAGGCCGACGAGCCACACATTAATTACTGCCTGCAAGTAGGCCCTGTGAAGTCTTATCGCAAAGGGTTAAAGACTTTGGTATGACTCTATCTTCCAGTTTTACTTGATTAAGTCAGCAGGTGTTTTACCATGCTTACAGTTGGGTTGTCAAGACACTCAGCTCATTGGCGTCTAATCCACTCGCCTGTGATTCGGAAGAAACACTCTGCACACATCCTAAAGTGTTATAACCCCCTCAGACATTCCCATGGCAAGTACACCAGTGAGTCAGAACTCGAGTATTTTACTGGTATTTTCCCTGACAAAAAACACCAACTATAGCACCGAAAGCACCTGAATATAAGTAGAAGAGAAAGTGAAAGAAACAAACAGAAAGCAAGGAAACTTTGACTGTTGTTGTGCTTTTGATTGAAGACAGAGCAAAGAAGTACAGTGGAAAAACTGCCAGTGTCTTACTGAGATAAGAAATTAGCTTTTCAGCCAAAGTCTTGAGTGTAAAGTGAAATAGCACAAGTAAGATGCTATGTGTCGGAGCCAACACGCAATGATGAGTGAGAGCTAAAGCATCTTAATATATCTATTGTGTGTGGATTTATGATGACATCGGATGACTAATATTTGAGCACAGCTTGGGTCACTTCTCGTAGAGGATGTGGGTATATCCTCTATCTCCACAAAGGCCAGTGTGGTGTTTCCCTGGAAAAGGAAAAGCCAGCCAAAATGACAGACAACTTATACATAGATGACACAATTGTAGGCAGTTATGATCTTAATCTTTTATAAGTGTCAGACCATTAACTGAGTCGTGTGGTGTTGTGTTGTATTAGTATAAATTCTCAGTTTAATAGGCGCGTTTCCAATTATCTAGTGAGTTCCCTTCCCCCAATTGTGTGGAGTGTTTGTCTTATCTTGAATGAATGCAATCCTGTGCAAAACAGCATCAGTCAAACTTGGAAAAGCGAATTCATGCAATTCAGATAATGCTCAAAAAGATTCCGGGTTGCTGGACTTCATAAGCCACAATTCACCCCTCTTGAGTTTATTACAGGCCTTAGAGGAAACCAGATAAGATTGTGTGTGAACGAAGGGTAATTTCCATTGTAGCATCATTTGTCAAACTATTGGACTCAAGCCTGTGATATCATCATGGGACTTGTAGATCTCTTTGAATTTAGTCTGCATCTTTGTCTCAGAAGCATATTTAGGCTGGAGAAGTCATACATTGGCCTGAAGAAAAGTTCACATGATCATGCATAGTAAAATGTGTGTGTGTTACAATAGCATGCACATGACTTGCTTGAACAGGTCTGTGTATGTTTAGGCCTAGTAGTACATAAATAAGCAGTTGTGATCACACATATTCGAGAGCAGACACTGATAGAACTTCCGTCAATCAAATTCAGACAAACATTTGGAACAAGGCTCTTTTTGGCTCTGACTGCACCAATTTTCCATTTTCACTCTTGGTGTTTGGACAAACCTTCAGCTGTTGGTTGGTTAAATGTGATTTGGCTCTTAAAAAGTAGGAGATATTTTAGATCATATTGTTAATTGACAGATTTCTAAGTGAGTGAGAAAATACCATGTCAGGGCAGCACACAACACCTTGTTCACTGAGATGGCAGTTATATTGTGTAGCTTTTTAACCATAGTCCTTCAAACTGCAGATTAGCCTTTAACTACCATCCTCAGATAGGACTTACCCTCAGTATAATCAGTTATTTATAAGGAGAGTAAACACATATCATGTGATCAACACACCTACACTTTGCACTTGGATCTGGCAAACCCAAAATGTAATGGTTGGTGCACTCTACTAGCACTCAGTTCTTACATCTTCTCCTATATCTCTGTTTCTGGTTTTTGGCACAGTGGCTTGTGCACTCATTTTTATTAAGACAGCCTCAATCATAAATGTGTCTATAAAAGTAGCTTCTCTTACAATTTCTGATAAATCGGTATATTTTTAAGTTCTTCCTCCTCTCTATTTAAAATACCACTGCCATCAGAGTGCCTCAGTGCGTTTGTGCTCTGCTCTGTGAGCCATTAGTCAGTAAAACCATTAGTCAGCAAAGTTTAAGTTCCGCACAGGCCCACCCTGGCCTTCACTGTCCTGCTGGGTCCTGTCCTGCTCATGGCCTGTTATTCCAGGACACTGACTCTGCACTTTACTGAGATAGGGGTTGACACTTGCACAGCCTTTCAGAGCACATAACAAACAAATACTCACAAGGACGGGTGTTTAAAATTAGATATAAAAAAATATAGTTGATTTATATACACATGCTCACATACTCACACACGCAAGGAAAGATTTTAGAGGAAGCAAACATGGAAAAGTGACACAGTTGTGACCTCCCTATCCACATCCCCAGTGCTAGCGACAGCCGCCCAGTTTCCTCTTCTTCACAGGAAGTAGAGGTTATGATGTGAGGGAAGGTTGAAGGTCAAGAAGTGGGGCATGAGAGGAGCTGGAGTCAGTACTCTAATTATAAGAGAGATCTGATGCAGAATATTGACCCTGACCTTCATGACAGCAAGGACTGATTTTCTGAATTTCTAAAGACATTGTCAAACAGGGAAGGATCTCAGATTGTCCAAGGCTCTTGGGGCCCCCTGTGCCTGGTGGTGTCCTCTGTTTCTAAGAATTCCAGTTCGAGTTCATAAGAGCATTTTTTCCTACAAAGCTCTACGTGGAAAATGTTGGGGTAGATAGTTAAATGGAAAACCTGTGCCAAAATTCCAAAGGGATATCATACACCATCATCTGTGAGAGGGAGTGGAAAGATCTGCATGTTTTGTAATCTTTCTGCAGTCACTGTTATTGTAATGTAATACCATGCACAGGATCTCCCTTCTCTTATATGTCTTTGACTTGTTCATTGTCCTTAGATTTTTCCTTCTTCCTCCCTGCTAGAGGTACGGGAACTTTGTCAGGGTTTGGCTTGTGTGTTTGAACGTGTGTGTGTGCGTGTGCGTGCGTGTGTGTGTATCTACCCTCAGTGTGGTTTGCAGGAGGAATGAGGAATGAAAAAGCACAGCTCTCCGGTCTTATGACCCAGTGCCTCTGAGCTCATGTTGGGAGTATCGGTTCAGATTGAGTAAAAGGGCAGCAGAGCGAGAATTATTACTCTAAGCTGTGGGGTTTCTTAACAATCCCCTTCTTTGTCTTTAGTCCTGAGTGGGACGCTGTGGGTTTATGCAAAACCACTCATCCTCTCTTTCTAGAGTTTTTTTTATCTGTCTGTGTTTGTGTGAGTGTGTGTTTCTCGGCTCAATTTGTGTGGGAGAGTGTCTTTCCCATTTTAAAGTTTAAACCCCACTGCCACAGCTAAAAGGAGACCCTTGAGTAGTGAATTGTGTAACACTGTGAGTGTCTCAGGCTTCTGGTCTATAAACTCTTTATAAATCTTTATAAATTCAACTGTTACATCGATGGTGACCAGTGCCTCATTCCCAACACACACACACACACACACATGGTACATAAATATACATATTTATATTCATATCATGATGTGGTCAACGATTTACTAAAACTGAGCATTTAGCACTTAAATGACTAATAGAAAAGAATGGACAACTATGATTTTTATAGATGACTATATGGTGCTTTTTTCTGATGTGATTGTAAATAAATATCATAGATTTATTTTACTCTTGGTCAGACAATACACCCAGTTGGACAACCTTGGACCTTGGAACACCCTGGACTTGGGATATTTTACTATTTTCTGACATTTTAGAAACAAATGATTAATAATTAATTGAAATTTAAATAAGTAAATAAATTAGTGATTGCACCTTGCATCAATTATGTCATGTGGAAAAACTGACTTTTATAAATTATATTTTTGTTATCAACCAATTTTAAATGTGAACAATTTTTAACCATAAGGACTTTTGAGAATTGGGTAGTAGTAGTGCCCTGAACCCATTTTTAAATATTTTCCACCCACTGCAACTTTTTGTACAAGCTGTGTATCTTTCCCAGAAATGGTACTCCACTTATGCTAGTGCCTGAGAGCACGGAGGTTGTTACTATAAACTGGCAGAATAATGTCTGTATAATGCCAAGCTTATGTATAAACATTCTCACTCAACTGTCTTTTTGCATTTCTCTCACCCTCCCTCTCTGCCCCTATGCCCCACACTCTGTATCTTCTCTCTTTTACTTTCTTTTTCTCTCCTCTTGTCCTTTACTGTCCCCTTTTTCAACCAGGTTCATGTGTGCCCAGTTGCCCAACCCTGTCCTAGAGAGCATCAGTATCATCGATACTCCTGGAATCCTGTCCGGGGAGAAACAGAGGATAAGCAGAGGTCTGCCTGACTTCAACACTCACACTTTAACTTACTGGTACTTCTCTTTAAAGGAGCCGCACCCTTGCTTGGTCAAAAACTGTGAAATTTAAATTAACAGAGTGCCTCCCACATATGCAATGCAAACCAACAGGAAATTACGAGTAAAACTTTATAAGGGATACATGCTTGAATGACCTACATAGTCTTCCTGCTCTTGTGTGTCTCTCTGGTATTTCTATTTGGCATGGGCTCTATAAAGTCAGCTTCAGCAGTTAGACTCATAGTGCTGTCAAACCTGTATTTAACTCTTCTAATGCCCTCAGGTCAGGCCTAAGTAAACAAGTTATTGCAGTCCGATGGAGGCCTTCACAGCTTGACAGTAGAAAGGAGAGGGTGAAAAGCAACTTTGAAGTTTATTTCCTGTTTCTGTACCTGTGGTTTTTCTATGGAACCATCTTCTTTCACATCCGACCCTCTCGTTATGTTTTTCTTTTTCCTTTTTTGTTCTGTTGTGGTAGGGCCTGTAGCTGGGTTTATATTAACAGATTGAATCAACAGAAGTAGTTGAAAATATTTCCTCTATGCAGCTGTGTTACTTCTCTATTTGTATAACACAGTATCATTTATCACTTTATATCAGAGTCATTTCCTTGTACTCCATGGAAATAAATCAATTCATATTTTTATCCATCTTTTGCATGTGTTACAACAGTTCTGTGACCTGTAGTGTCACTTCAGAACTGCTGCATGCACATTTTAACTTTTGATGATCTGACAGAACACAGGCAGAAGATAACAGTGCAGCTACAGCTTCTGCTTTTTCTACCTGACTCGAGTCCCTCTAAGAGGAAGCACACATTCAGTAGCAGTAGAGTTTTTTGTGTACTCCAGGGAAAGGATGTGGAGTAAAACGACAAACAGGGCAGCGAGTTTCCCAAGACTTACCCCCTCCTACTACCACCACCGCCTTTGTTGCATAAAGAGCTGATACAAAGACACTTAATCCACTCTATATTATGATAATATGAATTCCCATGAGACACAGCAAGAAGGAAAGAAGAAAAAATAACAAGGAGAGCTTTAATAGCAGTCACTTAAAAGTAAATTAATTTGCAATAATTTTTAGAACTGATTTACACACTATTTAAATAATTTTCATGAATTCCAGACATTTGGTTATTTTTTTTAATATTTGCTGCATTTTACTTTTTGATTACTGTTCTTGGTATATTTATGAATTTTACACAATTTGAAGCACAAAGCAAGAAATTCAGACATTACTATGTTCTTTAGGATTTTTTTACAGGTATTTTTCACTTTCTTTTCATTAGTAATGACAGTATTAGTCAGTTGAACCTCTGGAATAGCAGTAAGAGAGACAGAAACAGTACAGATGGTTGGCAAAGACGCTGTAAAGGCCAAAGAAGCAACTGTAAACATATATGTGTAAATGATAATGATATGATAAGAAGCCAAAAGAATGGTTTGCATGAATGAAAAGACGGGCTCGTGTCGAGGTGACCCTGTCCACAAAGAGGAGGGGCAGATGAAATCTGACGCGTCATACCTCAGACAGCTTTGTTTCTGTACATACATACTTATGTCTTGGAGACACACACTCTCTTTCTCAAACTCACACACATTCTCACCCACATATTATCCTCTGAACTATTTATGTAAAAACACACATACAATACTACCCAGACATACTGGACTAACTGTGTCATATATAAACAGGACTGATTGGATTGTGCAGTATCAGTGTAACAGGCATGTGTGGGTGGGTGTCAGTATTCTGCAAACTGGCTTAATCAACCAGTCGGGTCTGAAGGTCCACCACAGGTTTAAAAGAGCTTTAGATTCATAAACAATGAAATAGTGTTGTGCATTGATTGGTATTGTGCTTTTTTTGTTGCATAATACTTTGGTTGTGGATTAATTTTTGATGAGGGCAGCAAATATGAGTGTACTTCCTTTATAAACTATGAAGTGACAAAAAGTACAATGAAACTGATTTTGCAGAACTGGTTGGTATGTCTCTCGTTTAGAGTGCTGATGACTTGACATAATACTGACCGGTTAAATGCCATTCAGCAAATTTAGCCCTATGAAAAAACAAGTCTTAAAAGCTTAGTTAAAAGTTTTAGAACATGTGGCCATAGCAAAGCCCTGTAGCATTGTTTAAAGGAAGAAGTTTTTGTTTTGTGAATATCACCATTTTGCCCAGAGCTACATGAGAAGATCAATAGCTCACCTAGTAACAAGTTAAAACTTGTTTAGTTGCCATGTTTAAAGACTGCAATGTTGAAATGAAGTGTTATTGGAGGTTGTCTTGTACTGGACTATTTCTTATAGAGGTTAAAGTATCGGGCAATTAATTAATCAGTTGATAAGCAGCAGAGCCAGACGAACTGTCCTCCCCTTATATCCAGCCTTATATTAGGCTAAACTCAGCTTTTGGCTGTTGCTTCATATTTGCTGTACTAAAATGAGTACAGCATTAATCACATCAATACCACTCTCAAAAAGAGTATTGTTTACCTTAAATATTAAACATTTCTTTTAATTATTTAGAATAACTGAATGAAAAGATGGTTTCTAATGTGACCAGAAAAACAACTCAACTGTCGGATATTTCCACCTGTCTGTCAGTGATTGGGTGATGATTAGCCCTGTCCATATTTGTCATGAGTGAGTGGGTGTATCACTGCATGTCTATGTATATGGTACAGACATAGCAGTTGCTATGTACTATAAGTGAGTCTAAGCATGAGCAGCTGTCTCTATGTCTGATTCCCTACCATGTATGTTGAAGACAGACTTCAGAGAGAGTAAGAAAACATGGTCAACAAGTTCCCATTAGAATCTGATACTTAAAATATTCCCCTTTTTATATCTTCGCTTTCACTTCATTATCACAGAAGTCATAAGCTCCTTGCATTTCAGGTGTTTTCCATCCTCCGTGTTCATCTCTCGTTACATTTGTGTTTTCTTTTACTTTCACTTTTACTCAGCCCCCACCTTTCCTTATTTTCCCTTCTCCCTTTTGAACTTTAATTCTCCATTCCATATTCCTCATTTTCTGTCTATGTCATTGTGTTATTTTGTCTTTCTCGCTGTCCAGCTATTGACTGTATCTCTCTGTCTCTCTTTTGTATACATGTGCTCAGACACAGACAAAAGCCGGCCATGTTGGAATGCATGTGCAGCAGATTTGGCTCTGATTGTGCGACAGCCGAGATGAACTTTTTAAGCAACTGCATTCTTCTCTGATCAGATGACACACAGATGCTAATCAAAACCATAATTTTCTCTTCCTCACTCCAGTCCCTGGTTACTCAATGCGAAAGAGAGCTTGGGAAAAGGCCTGTTTTATGTAACTTGAGTTAGTCCCCTTGTTTCTCAAATAACCAAAGGAAGTGAGCAGTACAGTGAGTTTCTGTACTCCAGCCGTAATGGAAATGTATGCGCATCACAGCCCAGCTTAGACTCGACAGTTTGTGTTGTTATCATCATAACTGATGCTGTGCAGTATTTTGTCTTATCTATCCTAAATATTTTCTCTCTTGCTTCTTTTTTATCTTTAATTACCACTTGTTGTATACAGGGCACTTTGCTGAAATAGTCCCTGTTATAAAACATTTCATGGTATCTGCTAATTGATGCTGGAGTATTACAAGTCAGGATTTTCCAAAAGGACATAGGTCCCAACTGTCTTTACAGACTCTCATGCTGTCTCAGTAGGGCTAGTTAATAGATAACCAGGGGAGACAGCTCTGCCTCTTAAAACCCTTATTTAAACTTGATTAAATCAATATGCCTTGAAATATGATCAGAGAACACACAATTAACCCTC
Source organism: Acanthurus tennentii (assembly GCA_029783805.1). Lineage (NCBI taxonomy): Eukaryota > Metazoa > Chordata > Actinopteri > Acanthuriformes > Acanthuridae > Acanthurus > Acanthurus tennentii. Next base: position 14,468,112 of record JAPZDZ010000026.1, on the reverse strand, counting down.
TCCAACAAACCCTTTAATAGGTTTATCTCTTGTATTTCTTTTTCACAGTGTGCTTTGTGTGATATTTGTAAGCTTTTGTGCCAAATGTGACACATACTTTCATATTGGCATGAGTGAGAAAATATGATATTGCAAATTATGGCATGAAATCATTTTTCAGTGGTGATACTCCTCTTGTCAAAGTAAATATTTTGTGTCTGCCATATTAACACGGTGAGGCATTTCTAATATGGCCTTCTTTTCATGGTTGATATTGATATTATTGACTGGATCCGTAACAGCTCTAATAATGTAAAACAGCTCTGCTCTGAATGGAGTCTTACTCAGCTTACTGCCAAACCAACAAGTCCTAATATAAGGACTCCATTATGCTCCATGTAAAGAAATATAATGTTTGATATTATGACTGTCCTAATTTGCAACAACTAACAAGTGTCTGACAGTTGTATACAGTTAAAATATGTCGAAGATTAAATTTTATTCACAGTGGGAAAAAGATTCAGTGACCAATCACCAAACAAAATTAGTATCAGTGCAGTGGTACAAGTCATTTGCGGACACAACAGTGTCTGTGCAGCCCCCACCTTAAATCACCTGGTCTCCTCTCTTTTACCCTCTCAAGGTTACGATTTCGCAGCGGTGCTGGAGTGGTTTGCCGAACGCGTGGACCGCATCATCCTCCTGTTTGATGCCCACAAGCTGGACATCTCAGATGAATTCTCGGAGGTGATCCGAGCTCTGAAGAACCATGAAGACAAAATGCGTGTGGTGCTGAACAAAGCAGACCAGATCAGCACTCAGCAGCTGATGAGGGTCTATGGAGCTCTGATGTGGTCTCTTGGAAAAATTATCAACACACCTGAGGTAAAAACCTATTCGGCTATTTTGGGTTTTTGTTTAATCCAAGAAATGTGTTTAAATGAACAACATTTCAATTACATTTAATCTTAACTAGGTCAGGACACTTTTAATATTATTCCAGGGAATGTTCTCAGTTTACCCTTGTTGCAAAAGACACAAGAAAAAAAAGTATAGTGAAAGTAAAAAGAGAGGTTTTTGCCATTAGTCTCATACCCTGTGTTTTATCTGATACCGTGTGACCCAACTTGTCTTATGATTTTTCCCTGACTGTTCAGTTAATGTTTGATCAGGGGCCATATTCTTAAACCAATCCCAGAAAGACCTTTGACCCATGTACAGAATTGTTCATGGACTTTGAGAATGTTTTATGTTATATAGCCTCTCAGCAGCATGTAAATCCCAGACCATAAACATTTTAAAATTTAAGTGGTCTTTTACTGTAATCTTCACAAGTCAGTATTGCATGGTCACACATCCTCTTTTTTGATTTCACAAATGTGTGTTTTTTGTGTCTGCTTTCACATTCTAGCCAGACTGAAGTGTCATTTATGTGACCTGCGAGAGAATTTGTTTCTTGTGGGTGTGGGCAGCAAAGTCTAACTTCATGAACAGTGCAGATTAACCTGTGCAAACTTTATTCCAGGTGGTGCGTGTATACATCGGGTCATTCTGGGCCCAGCCCCTCTTGGTTCCAGACAATAGAAAGTTGTTTGAGGCAGAGGAGCAAGACCTGTTCGTGGACATTCAGTCTTTGCCACGCAATGCTGCACTACGCAAACTCAACGACCTCATTAAACGAGCCCGCCTTGCCAAGGTCAGTATTAACGAGGCAAGAGTCTAAGGCCATGCTAGTGGCTTAATGTGGCAAACTAGTGCTTCGAGCTAAAACTTAGTGCTCGTAGTAACGCTGACGTTTAGCAGGGATAATGGTCAGCCCCCCCTAGTTTCTGTGTTAGCATTCGAACATTCACTAATCAGTTACCAATCACTGACCTTGAAGTACAGGAAGGGACAAAGGAATTATTTCTGCTGTGAGTTATGCATATTTTGTAATTCTGAGCCTGAAAGTCCCTCTCTAGGAATGTTTTAAGATATAAAAATACTGTCCTTTAAGTAATAAGTTGTTTCTGATATTGTTTTCCACAAAAAGATTAACTTGTTTAAATTTTTTTAATTACATCTACAAACAGAGCATATTTTAATATGAAAATATTGACAAAGTTGAACCACTGGACACAAAATGTCTCATTCTTCACCACAGTTAAAAAACAAAAACAAAACAAAAATCACAAAGGAATGACGGT
>JAPZDZ010000026.1:14415219-14442987 GCA_029783805.1 Acanthurus tennentii | reverse complement strand
CATAATTTTAAGCTTCTGCTCCATGATATTTGATGGTACTTAACCATAGAACAGACCTTTCACAGAAAACCAGCTCTAGCTGGAGCTCTTTATGCACGTGCAACACTAAATTGCTGGTATATCCCTTTAAATGGATTAAGTATCTCACAAATCACAAGTTACTTCCACAAAGGGCCTGTGTCATTGTCACTGTTAACCATTTCTTTCTGAAACTAATTGAATACCGTTACTCTACGATCCAGCGGGTACAGAGTACCAATCAAGTGAATATATTAGTCTTTTAACATTTATATATAACTCACACTATATGAATGTTATTTAATGGGCGGGCTTCAGTTTAACAGATCGCATGTCCATTATTAACATTGGCTAACCTTACTGCACTAAATGGCTGTTTATATGCATAAAGATATAAAGGACAGTTTTGGGAGCAGCAGGGTCTGCAATTAAATCAGTAACGTAGTACTAAACTAGCGCATGGTCAGCATTTTAAGTATTATCTTTGGCAAAACTGACAGACTTTCAAGAATGTTCGGCACACTAACATATAACGTTTTACCATTTTTTCCTCATGATGGCTAAGTCACCGCCTGCTCTACTCTGTCTGTGATTGGTTTACTACTCGTTGTCAGTTGTAGTGAGATTGGTCAGGATTAGTGTAAGAATATCAGGTTAAGCCAATTAGAAGCAGGGATGGGCGGGTTAAGCCAATCAAAGGCAGAGTTGGCCGTGATATGCCCTCGCAATCCTACAAATAAAAAATACTTGCAATAGTTATGGCTATAGCTAACCTAGCTGACCACTCACACATTAGCTATCTCTCCTCTGTTCATAAACTCAGCATGTAACGTTACAAACTTTAACGGTACAGTACATCAAAATGTAACGAAAAAAGCATATGTCTTATCTCACCTTTAACGGCACTGAAAGGATAATTAACGGACAGCTAATATTTGCAGCTAACAAACATTCTGCTCCCTCCCCAGGTGCTTCCTTGTTGATTTCTTCTTCTTCGTCGTTGTTGTTGTCATCATCATCGTCATCAACTCTTCTTCGGAGTTTTCTACAGCAGTTCGTATCATTTACTTTGCATTACTGCCTCCCACTGGCTTTGATCGCACACTATTTTCCTTTTTTGCGTTATAACCCTGAATATCAGCTTTATGTTTAACATTCCCTCCCCTCTTCTAAAAAGTCCCGTCATCAACAGAGATTTTTATTCTTTTCTTCATGCAGTGTTATTGCCACGATAAGGCTGAACCAGGAATTAACAGCACAAATAAATATACAACACATATTTTTGCTATTTCTTTTTTTATTTCAGACAGTCTAACTTCTCATGCACACACTCATTCTGTCTTTTGCACTTTAAACTTGAACTTGATTTTAGATAGTAAACAAACTTTACTTTAAAACCTTATTTTATTGGTTAGACATGTTATGTAGGATAACTTCTACCACCATACACAAAATCAGACACAGACCTAAACCTTATTAAAACATGAGCTAAACAACAAATCTTTTTTTGCAATACTACACAGTAGAAATACTGTTAGAAGTAAAACACCTGCATTAAAAAATTATTTAAGTAAAAATACAAGTGAGAAAATATAACTCAAGTACCAACAGTAAAAGTATTAATATTTCTGAATGCTTAGTTTCACAACAATGTGTGTTACATTATTTTAATCTTGATAATTAGTACATCAATGTGTACATCATTATAATGTTGAAAATGGTAAGGCTAAAAGTAATCTGACTTCTTTGTATACCGCCAGGTAATTTGTGAATGTCATAGCCAGCAAATAAAAATGATAAGAAAACTTTAAAAAATTAACAATAATAATAAGGGTAATTCCTTATTAAGTCATTATAATCGTTGTCATGTGTTTTTTGATTGTACTCTGCATTGAGAATATAATTATGAAGTAAATGCAGTGGAGTGAAAAGTACAATATTTCCCTCCGAGATAAAGAGTGAGGAAGTATAAAGAAAACCAGAATGGAAATACACAAGTACAAGTGCCTCTGAAACAGGGCTTGAGTAAATTTACTTAGTTACTTTCCATCACCGCAGAAGCAGTTATTAAAAAAAATCACTAACAGGTGCATTTGTTACCCTTCTTTCTTTTGCCATCATGTGGCCATGACCGTAATTTTAAAAGTAATATGTATGTGGAATAAAAAATAGATTTATAATATTAAAGCTCCACAACAATCATATTAGCATCCCATTACATCGTTTCTCTCTTTTTGATCTGTGATCAACATCAATTCAGTTTCATTCTGAAGTTCAGGTTTCTCTTCCTTGTCTGTTTTGGTGGTGCCATTGCTCATTAACATAAGGTTTGGTTGCACTGTTGGGGTTTTTGCTTTAAATACATCCCACTTCTCAGGAATAACTCCTTTACTAAGGAGCAGTGAAGCCAGATAGGAGAACAACAAAGTGACAGCGATGGTGGACAGCACGCAAATAGTCCTAACAGGAGAGCGCTGGATGTATACGCCATCCTCAAGAGTGCAACCTGGGAAGGGAAGAATAACAGGCAACCCTACTGATGGCTCGCCACTCAGCAGTCTCAATGACATTCCCAGGAGCAAGCCCATGATGCAGCCGTAACCATTGGAGATCTTAAAGAAGAGGATGCAGACGAGTTGAGGGAACATGAAGGTGTAGGTTATGTCCGCGCCCAGGATCCAGAAAACCATGATGCTGTTATGAAGGAAAGTGAGCGATGTGGCAGCCAAGCCCACCAACACCACGGTCACACGGATCACCCACTGGAGCTCCCTCTCTGATGCCTGCAGAAGGAAAAAGCCTTGAAGCTCTTGAATAAAGATTCACTTTATTGTGCAATACATTAGGACTCTTGGAATGAGCTTCCACAGCCACAGGGAAGTTTATTATCTTGTCAGCTGGTCTCTTGAACAGCCTTCTCATAGATAAACTGCAGGGATTGTTTCTGTCTTACACCTGTTCTCTTCCATGCAGTTTGCTTGGGTTGGATTAGCTTGACTTTAGTTGCAAAGAGAATTTATGCAACCAAGCTGTGATGTCGCATCAAATTAGGCTCTTGAAGACTGCCTGATAAAAAAAAACTACCATAAATGGCAGATTCCTTGAAGTGCTTGGAGAGAAAATGCACCATGGATGTGACAGCATCATCTTTATTACACCTGTTAGCAAACTGAAACCAAAACAGAGAAAGAATTACAAGAGTGTTTTTCCCGTCCAATGTCCTCTTACCTTGGTCCTCATAATGTTCTTATAGATGTTGTTGCCGAAAATGGAGGCGGCTGACAGCAAAGCCGAATCTGTTGATGACATCACTGCAGCAGCTATAGCTCCAATGCCGACGATGGAGATATACGGTGGGGTGAGGTGCTGAAGAGCAATGGGCAGAATGTGACCGGCCTCTCCACGCTCGTATGGGGACGGGGAGCCGTACACGGTCATATTCCAGTCTGAGACCAGAAATGTAAAAATGTGACATAAATCAACATGGTCCAACTGCTCTTTTCTACTAATTCCAGCTCTGTGCAGTACCTGTTGATGCAGCGACTGCTCCGATCAACACAGATGGGATTCCCAGTATGAAGACGATGGGAGCTGCAATGAAGCAGGTGATCCTGGCTGTGGTTGACGAAGAGGCTGACAGGGTCCTCTGGTGGAATTCCTGACATCCCAGGTTACCGAGACTCTTATAAAAAGCAAACAAAACCATTGAGATTATATTTCCTTGCCATGGCTCAAAGCAACAAAGCATTTAATAGATGCCACATACTGTTTACAGTTTGTGAAGGCTTTGATCAATATTAATTTATTCCTGGCATCAAAACTTATTTTTTAATAAAGTGGAAGCAGGATGTGGCTACACCTTTATAACAGAAAAAGTTCAGGATTTGTTAATGGGCTTAAAGATGGCTCCATTCCATTTAAATGTCAGTACGTTATTTTAGCGAACCAGCACAATACCAGGACTTTGAATTCAAAACAACTAAATAGGAAAAAGCCAACTTTTAAGATGTCAACCTGCTGTCTATTCCTTTATTAGTCATTAATGAGCAGAAAAATTAAGAAAGAATACACAAATACTGAATGCAGTCCTTACCAGTAATAAAAAATTATCAATCCACCTCCACGCCATGTCTTCACTCAATGACCCAATCCAAGGGGCCTGGTAGGTGTAGTTAAAAGCTGTCTTGGTGATGTCAACCGAATTGGGGTTCATCAGGATAAAGGGGACACATAACCACTGCAGAAAAGACGATAAATCGCTGACACAAACATTTTGGAATATCTTTATTCACAGGGCAAAGTAGTGTGACAGTTATTAAGTTTCAGACAAGCGTACTGTATGCAGCTGTGACAAGCATGAGGTTTGTCTTGGCAGGATACCAGGAAGACACAGGCACCTTCTCACAGGATTTGATAAGACAGAAGATGTTTTGTCCCCTTGAGGTAAAGATGTACCTTGAACTCAGTTGTGTTGACTTTAACAACACAACAGGCTTAAACAAGCTTCAAGGTAAGATGGAACTCACCATGCTGAAGAATATGAGGGTTAGCTGGATGACGTCTGTGTAGGCCACAGAGTAGAGTCCTCCCAGCAGTGTGTAGATGATAGCAACTCCAGCAGAGATCCAGATGCAAAGAGTGTAGGGAAAATCTAGGATCACACTCATGGTTGCACCTATGAGGTTACATAGATCCACACGAAAATTCAACAAAGTTAACACTATGTCAAAAAAATTCCCTAATCCTGTTTGGACAATGCTTCAGTCAAGTTGAGCAACAGATTACAGTAGCAATTTAATTACTGTTACAATTATTTTAGTATATAACAACTGAGTTGTGGTGTATAAAACAGCCATGTTAAGTACTTGAACCACGGACTACACTACCCAGAATTCTGCAGTCAAACAAGTAGGTAAACTGAAGTGGTTCCAGCGTGTTTTTCAGATGGAGTTTGACAGCTATCAAGTCTCCTCTCACAGTAATCTATTTGACAGTCAGCAGGTTCACAGCATATCACATAGTTGTTTTTATCCTGTCAAGTCATAAAAAAAGGAAATATGTTTTAGCATTCACCTCACAATTCTCATGATTCTTAATATACTGTCGCTAATACAAGATGTTGGTTGCTCTTAAGGAAATTACACTGGTGCATACTAAGAGTCGTGTTAGCAAATTAAATTCAGGTTTCATTAAATGTTCAAATTCAAACAAATAGTAATTTCCTGGATTTCATGTGTGTTTAAGTAAGCAAACAATTGTAGGAAATACAAACACTATTGCAAAATGTGACCTTTGGAGAAAACTGACATCACTGTCACTTACCTAAGCCAATTAAAGTTCCTGTAACCCAGATTATGTCAGATATCAGCAATGCCACAGACAGAATTCCACAAATTAAATTTCCATACTTGATCTGGAAAGGGTCCATCATCGTTATATATTTTCCATCTCTCATTTTCTTGGCGAAGAAGAGTCCACCTTAAAATTAAATCACACAAAGGGAGACATTCTGTCTGTTACTGCATGTGTGTGTGTATATATATATATATATATCCCTCCAACTTGTCTGTTTCAAGGTGTACTCCATGAAATTAGAATTGCACTCCTCCTATTCCAGTTAGTCTACCTACTTTTAAACATTTCTGAGCATTCTGACCAAATAATAGTCAGATCACAGGTCAGAATATTCGTCTCTGATTGCAACTAATGAATAACAGGTTTTTCTCGGGGACTGAAGTTGGAATGTCAAATTCTATAGGCTGTATTGTGCCGTACTGTATCCGGATGATGTGTTTCTAATTACAGTGTCACTCAAAACTACATGAGACAGGCTTATTGCTTAGATATAGCCATGGTTGACTGGTTTAAATTCACCAAAGTTAATTTAGCAGAAACACACTGACAACAGACTCAAGATGCATTTCAACCACAGTGATCATGTAATACATCAACATTTTGTGAATTCTTTTCCCCTGACAAAACCTGACATCTACTTTTCCCACAGTGCAACACAACTGCTTCTGAGTCATGCTAGTACTTGCTTGAGTAGCCTCGAGCTGTTTGCCTGAAGCAGAGATGAGGAGCAGGCTACTGAGGTCTAATAAACTCACTTCAATTGCAAATGCAAAATTCCCCATTGTGGGACCAATAAAGGAAAATCTTATCTTATCTTCATTCTCCATACCGACAGTTTTTGTTTTGTTTGAACTTCTGCTCTCCAACTCTGACCGACAACGACTCAACTGACATCACTCATGGCAATTTACCAGATTTTGCACGGCCGTACAGTTGCACAAAACGCCTAATGCAATTTTTTGACATATCAGTAGTACTGACTTAGGGCTGCATAAAGATCTTTGGTGAACAAAACAGATGGAGTTTTCCATTAGTGTAAAATCGAAATGTTCCCATGCAAATGTAAGTATTTACTGTTTTGTGCTGACAGCCTCAAGCTTTCCAAGACCTGTTATTCAGTATCAACCATCTCATTATCATTTAAGTACGATTATTACAGAGCCTGACTCACAAACATGTTATGTTTTGTTACGTAATGTTACTTTTTGTAATAAGAGCTTTTTCCACTGTCACAGGTGGACCACAGTGAGATGTCAGGGAAATAAAAATAAAAAATCCACTCTTACAGTGCGGAAAAAAATGAAAAAAATGTCTTACCAATAATGAAAGACACGACTGCTGTTACTGGAATAACGGCCCAGATCAGTCCCATGGTTGGACTGTACACTGCCTCTGTCAACCCGACAATAAAGCCTCCTCCGACAAACGTAGCTGTAAAGGATATGTAAATGCACACACACACACACACCCATCCGCACACACATACAAATACAAACAAACATAACTACTGTTACATATGTAAAAATAGGATTTCAGAAGGATTTTCATCTGCCAAGAAACCATCATTAATCATATGATAACTTGCATTGAATGTCTAAAAACAAGATGTAGCACACATGATTCTGCAGCATGTATAAAATATGTGTTGTTTAGTACATTAATTTATCCATATCACGCATGAGGAGCAGTCATCTATCATAATCATATTATACATATAAAACTTCATAGAGAATATTAATCAAGATTATATACAAGGAAAAAGGAAATCAAAATATGTTCGAATATTGAAAGAAACACATTAAAGATGTTTTGACTAGACAGAGAGGGTCTGTTTTCAGAATTATATTTACTGTCTGGCTTACTGTTCAAGTTTTTCATACAACTCGCAAGTAAAGGATAATTCAAATTGCAGATATGTGCTCATACAGACAAGGTGTGCGAGAATTAAAAATTATGTAACATTAACTCCACCACCTGTTAACTGTTGGTTGATACAGTGGTCAAATAAAAAATGAGTGCTAAAACATAACGATTGCAAAACTAAGGTATAGTTCTCATTATCCTAGTTTAAATAACTCTCAGAGTAAATGTTCAACAATAGTTTTCCATAGCTACATAAAGAACAGCCTCTTTTTATCTTGACCCTTTATTTTTCAACTAATTAACTGAGAAATATTGTGAAAAATGGTAATCCTTGTAATAAGAAAGTAAGGCAATAATTTCCTCTATTATTAGGTCATAACTTATGAGACTAAAACTATAACTTACAGATATAACATTTTTTTCTATAATTACTGACACTCGATGTCACTACAGTGTGAACAAAAGAGTTATTTGTGACCTGTGTCACAGTTAAATTTAATAGTGTCATATGCTTATTTTTAAAAAATGAATGCCACTCTGTGCTATTTGACGGTAATCATCATGACATTGCAGCTTTTCAATTGCCCTCCCCACACACTCACCTGCCATGGTGAAGACTCCCACCACCAGGCTGATCCCTCTGTTGCCCAGCAGAGTGATCTCTGTCTGTTGTGCCTGGCTGCTGTTTTGTACCTGCTTGGACTTGAAGGAGGCCCAGATGCCGGTGCCCAGCACCAGCAGGTAGAACAGCAGCATAACCACCAACCCAGGGACGTTCAGGCTCATCATGAAGTCCGACTTGGTATCTCAGCTTCACTTAGTTTTTTATTTGCATGTCACAGCAAAGATGACCTAGGCACAGTTGCATTCCAGTTTTACTAGTAAAACTAGTTTTCTCTATGCGTTTTAAGATGTACACAAAGAGCAGGCACTACGGAGATACCTTTTTGGAAAAAAATAAACAACGCAAACCCTGGCTTTTTAGTACTTCCTTGTTAGCGCACAATTTTATTGGGTGCAAGAATGCCCTCGCAAAACGTGTGAGTGAAAGAGTAAGATAGTGGAAGGTAGAGTGGTTGAGGTTGTTAGTAAATTATTAAATCATTCCTCTTCAAAATGCATGGAATATCAGTATTACTGTTGATATTTTTCTAAGGTTTGCCAGATATAAGAGACTTGGAGAAGTTACTACTGTGTACAGCAGCAAGTATGTTTATGCCATGTCGAGGTCTCTCTTCTTTTTTTTTTTATAGACAGAAACTGTGCATAACCTGGATTCTTGTGTGACCGGATTCCTTTGGCTTGTGAACAACCATCTTACAGCTGCTACAAAGACATGGAAATTGTATTTTTGTAACTTTGGAAGATATCCACCTGGTTTGATAAACACAAATGGTTGAAAATTCAGATTTGATTTGGATGAACATTTTGCCTCGCAGTTTTGCACATAACAAGGACCGGTAAGTCGAGTTAACAAGTAGAACATGATTTGTTTCAAGTGGGGCAGTAATTACACAGCAGTAAAAAAATAAAAAATGCAATAAACAAACTCAAACTCAAACCACATATAAGGCATGCCAATGTCATCCCAATATTTGCATTGTGATATTGTAACAGAGGTATTTTTCAATTGCCAGAATGAGCAAACAAAACCTGTTTGAATGTTCAAATGGGAAACTGCATTTGAACTATTTGAACTGGACTGTTTTTATAAAACAGACTTGAAAAACTGTAAATCCATCCATCATCTGGGCACTGTGGACCACGTCCATCTTATAGTTTTTGTTTCAATTCACTTAAACACTGAAATTTGAGGCTCATGGTGGTGTTTTGTTAAGGCCGGAGGAATTCGTTCTCTATACAGAATGTCCGTCTGTAAGGTAGAAGCAGGAATAATAAAGGTGTGTCTTAGGTAAAATCTTAGTGAAATAAACTTTCCAAGCCTGGGGTCAAACCACAGTTACTGTGTTCATAAAATCATTTAATTACAGCTTGGGAACTGTTGCCAATAAAAAAATAATAATAAAGAAGATTGGCAAGCAGAGGACCACAGCCATAGATAAAGATCTTACACATTTTCATATTCAAGCATTCCTTAAGCCTTATCATATATTCATTGACAGAATCTCTGTTCAAACCTTGTGATAAGAGATTTTATCAACTTTTTCCACTTTTCCAGCAGTTTCTTAAAGCCAGCAATGCAGTTTAGCTTCTTTTCTGACTTTTAGAAGCTTCTTCACACAAAGTTCAGCAAGTGTGATTAAATGCCAGCTTTTCAATAAACCGTATTTTTTCCATATCTTTAATATATTTTTCATATTATTCAACTTTTAAGCATGCAGTGCAGATTTGCTTCAGCTTTTCGATGTACAGTAGCCACCTAGCAACTTCTTAAATTTTTTTCTGCACTACTATTATTACTTAAACTAAAGCGACAACTTCGGATTTCCTGTCTGCTTCCCTGGTTATCTATGAGAATGAAGTAGAGGGGTAGAAGCTAAGTGGGCAATGCCCAACTAGTCAATATTTGAACCTCTGTGTTAATTTCATGGCCATATCAATGATAAGCTACTTTTCCATCGTGCATGAATCTGTCACATTTTTGAATTATGCGCGTTTATGTGGAATGCACTCACACCCATTAGCCTGCATTTCATTACTGGTACATAGAGGCGGCTACAGGAAAGATGAGTTGCATTTCGTGCACGAGCATATGTCAGAGCTGCAGTTTCTAACATCGTTAACGTTTATAAAACGTAAGAAATAACTGTTTGTCACTCACACAGTCCTGAAGGTGAATATGAAGCAAGGACGACACAGACCTTAAGTTACACTGCCCAGCAAGACAGAGATAGAGAACCTGGTGCATCTACTTAACGTTACTTTATTTACTGTAATCAAAGTAGGAGATGAGAGAACACAAGTTTAGGCCTACCTGATTGGTGTTCGCGCACGACTGACCCGTGTTTTTCTTTCGCTCTCTATTTGTGTCCAGTAGGATAATTCCGTTTCATCCTCTCATCAAAGTTGTAAACATTACTGCCCGCATTGACGCGAGTCGGGACTTACGTAATTTGCGGGGAGCTACGCAATTTGCGTAGTGATCGTAAAGGGCCAACCACCACTCTGGCAGGCTCACATTTTCTTTTGCAAAGACGACGACAAATATCTGCATGTATTAATATAGCAAATGTGTTTCTTAACTTGTGTTAAACCTTAAAATATTTAGTGTGGTAACCGGTCCCCTTTTGCCTGGTCTGATTAGACTGATAAGGACAGCAAGGTCAGCAAATGTTTACCTTCTCCGCCAAGTGATATCTCTTAAAAGAACTGGACGTGATTTTTATTTGAAAGTCACTGAGCCAAAGTCACACATTTTATTTATAATTAGCCAAAACACCGCAAAGTGAGTCTGGGGCTACTACACACACACCTACGGGAGCGCATATGCATTAGTTCACCCTCAGCCTCGTGGCTTCAATCACGTCCGTTTCTTGCAATATTCAGAGCATGTTGTTGAATCGTGGAGTGGCACGCAGTGCAGCGTGGTGATAATCTAAGCCCAGGAGTTTGAATATTTTTGCCTTAATTATTTAACTATTTTTATTGACTCACGAAATACTTTATTAAAAAGGAGGTTACACTTTTTCAACATGTCTGTCATTTCCAATTGCCTCAGAAACATTTTACAAATTTTGACGAACCTTTTATCAGTTTACTCCTCTGAACAGTATCAGTCATAAGCATGGCTGCTGTCCTTAAATTCCCTCTGTATCTCCATCTTAAGGCACAGGTGCAATTAAAATGTTAATACTGCAAAGCAGCACAGGGAATATAAAGAAAACAATTGTAAGCTTAAGTCAGAAAATAGAAAAACATGGTGGCCTGGGATTTTTTTTTTCAGTGGGTACTTTTCCACTGGCTTCCTGCGCAGTTTGTTAGACCTTTTATTTATTTTGCAGTCTGAAATTTGTCTTTTCCTCACTTTTTTTCCCTTAGTGATGCATTCTTTCATGGATTGGTCAATTTTAGGTATTCGGGTATTAATGACACCCCTTTGTGGCCGTGCAAGAGAAGAAAAAGCATTTTAATTTTTAAAGATGCTTAAGTTACATTCCAGTTAAGTTTTGCAAGACAGAAAGGCAGCAGTATCCAAACATTCAACCCTCAATTATAAGTAATGGTGCTGCATCAAAATGTTCAGTTACTTACACACTGTGGCGAGTTGTAGGTCAGTCGTGATAAACCCAACAAGGCAGTTTCTTGATCAGGCGGTTTATTATCAGCATCAACCAGAGAATGCTAAAACGCCCTGTTCACTAATGAAGGAATGTATCTGATAATGCACTAACCACACCTAGTCTAACTAGTCTGATAGTAGTTAATGCAAATAGGAGGAGCATAGCACACACTAACTTAATCAAACTGGCAAGAACACAGCCCAACATGAAACCTAAGTTTGTGAAGGAGAGGAGTGTCCCTGCACGTGGGCTCCAGAGCATAAAGAGCCCATACCTATCTTAAAGGGTTAAAAGTTGTTTTTAGCAAACAGTGGTAAAGTATCACAAATAAAAGAATTAATTATTGCATTATTATTACTGATGCGTCACCTTGTTATCACGTGTTTAGCTGTTTGAGAATTAGCATACTGAATTATTTAATGAAATGTAAACCGTTAGGTGTGTTGAATATTATTTTTATAGATTTTTAAAATGTTGATCCGTATTGTCGAGGGCTAAGTTACAATGTTAATCATTAATTTGAGATAATAGGCTTGCCTTCTTATTTTGAGATACTAAGTGTTTATATGATAACTTTGAAAAAAGTGTCATTATTTAAATTCACTTTTCAATATTTTGAGGTTTTAATCCATAACTTTGCGAAAGCTTTTTCATTATTTTGAGATAACCTTTCTAACTCACTATTTTGAGAAAGATTCCCATTGTTTTGGGATTAAAAGTCATTATGCAGACAAAATGACTTTTTGTCAAGTTTTCTCATCAAAGGACTTATCGGATGATTGCTTTTTACCACCTAAGCAGAGTTTATTTAAAGAAAACATTTATTTAAGAAAATAATATTTGTAAAAACAAAAAAATGCCTATTTGCTTAGTGTAAAAAAACAAAAGGTCCACGTAGCAGCTCTATGTGCACTTAATGCTTTTTACCCTTGGAGGCAGTAACGGCCACTTACATGTGTACGCATGCGCAGTAGCACTTCACACAACCGCAATAAGCAAACATGGCGGCGGCCGTCGACAGTGTTGTGAAAGTGTAAGTTTACCTGTATTTATTGCAAGAGTAAAGCAAGTAGCCACGGAGAGATTAATTTAGAATTGATATACTCTCATTTTACTACCGAATTCTGAAAGTTGTACTTGCCGCAGCCTCTTTCTCCAATACAATATTTGTCCCAAGAGAATAACGTTATCCACTGAGCTTAGCTTAGCCCTTAGCTGTTGGCAAACATAAATGAGACGAGTCCTTCTTTAAGCTGTATGATAGCCACTATTTAAACAAAAAATAGCTATTCCGAGAGGTTTTAAGCGGGCGTTGCACATAATATATCCAAACTGTTGCTCGCCAGTTGCTTGTAGATGAAGGAGAGGGTTAATTTTCCAGTAAGCAGTCAGCTTGGCGGGTGCTTTGTTGTGACGAGAGGCTTGCTAACAATCAACCTTTTGTTCTGGCATCTCTACATCGATACTGTTGGTGTAAGGCGTTATGACGAAGGCAAACTATATTATGTGTGTTCTTTTAATGAATGCAGAGATCGCACAGTCAGGCAAGAGTGTTTCAACAGTCTGGTACCAACAATGCGGCAAAATGATTCGAGAGTGAAGCCTCGATGAAATACTGTAGTTATGAGGAAAGGCAATTACTTACACATAACTGTAATCGCTCATTTTAGTTACACAGAAGATGGCTGTCGTGTTGTGGAAATGTTAAGAAATCAAACCATTTTAATGATTCAAAAATAATGAGCTACAGTGTATGAGAACGGTATGCAATCAAAGCAGTAGTATATCGTCCGGTAAAGCCAGTTGCGGTGATAATGCTATAAATACAAAACTCAGTGTGTGGTCATGAGAAAGAAAGTTTAAATTTCTTTAACAAATCACTCGACTATTTGAGAATATGCGCCGTAATATAAAAAGTCGTTTTATTTTTAAAAAAGAAAACGACTTTTTTCCAACTCTGTTGTGTGTACAGACATGTAAATGAAATCCCATCAGTGAGTTGACCGGCCTAAGTTAAATCTGCTGATATTAGCATATTGCAGATATATAAGTATTCGCATTACAAAATAACAAGGTATTTTTGAGTCAAGAGCCTAAATATTTTGTTTACCAGAGTGCACATTATGTATAGGTTTCATTTTTTAAGTGTAAAATTTCCACTTAACACATACTATGGGTTGGCTTATTTTAAAATACAAATTGAAAGTATACTGATAATAAAAAATATGTCATTCTTAATGTTGAATACAGTCTTGATGCAGTCGAGGGCTTCAGAAAAATGTTGCCAAAACTTGAACACCATAGATCAATTAAAGAATAAAATGTACATTAAAAAGGGTGAGTTACATAAGTTTAAGAATGCATGTATGGTCCAAGATTTTGCTTTCAGACCCTGCATATGTAGCTCAACTCACTGTTAATAATTATTTCACAATTTTGTTTGACATATTTAATCAGCAGTGCCAATAAACAGTGCTGATCAGTGCTATTTGACCATTCGGTGTCCAACTTTCACATTTCAGGCTTGGAGAACAGTATTATAGGGATGCTATGGAGCAGTGTCACAGCTATAATGCTCGTCTGTGTGCTGAGCGCAGCATTCTTATGCCTTTCCTGGACTCTCAGACTGGCGTAGCACAGTCCAACTGTTACATTTGGATGGAGAAGAGACACAGAAGTGCAGGTATGTAGTAATTGCAGAGTGATGGTTTAATACCATACTAAAAACAAACTCTGAAAACTAATAAATGAAAAAGTACTTTGATGCATGCTGTCTTTAGAGAAAACACGTTTACAAGACAGAAAAGGCACATGTATTTAGTGTCACTTATGTGTGTCATGACTCACAACAAAAATTGCCTCACCAGCTAGTTCTGCTGTTTGTTCTGTTCGTGGCTCATCAGGTGTTGCTCCAGGGCAGCTGTACACCTACCCAGCCCGTCGCTGGAGGAAGAAACGGCGTTCCCATCCCCCTGAGGACCCCCGCTTGGCCTTCCCCCCTCTCAAAGCAGGTATCACATCTGGTGAAACAAGTTGGCATTACAACTGCTGTCGAAATGTTGGGTTAATTCATGCAGGAAAAAATTGTAAATGTCTGGTCATCTTAAATGTTACTGTCGTGCCATTGCTTTTATTACTGTTTTGCTTTGTGTGTGTAGCAGATCTGGAGCTGGGTCTGAAGCGTGATACACTGGGGGCAGTGGATGGCAGCAGTCTGGAGGCCCTGCTAAAGGGGGAGCCTCTCGACAGGCGAAGTGGAGTTTCGGACCTCCGTGGCCCTGAGGATGATTCGGCAACTGTGGAGCCTCCCGCCACCTCGACAACCACTCACACGTCCTCTGGTCGTGTCCGCAAGGTCAGGCCCAAAAACGGGTTTACCACTCTTGTTTTGTGCCAGTGCAACTTGTAACAAAGAATGATATGTGGAAGAGGCAATTGCTTACGACTTGCACTCATTTTATGAAGATATTTCTCTAAATCAGTTATAGCCTGTGGTTCTAAGGGAAGGACAGATCTCTCCTCCAAGGCTTTTAAGATTAGTTCAAAATTTTAAACTGTAATCAAAGAGATTTGCGTCACACTGCTGTAATTCAATCTTTTAGTTATATTTTTTTCATTTGCTTCCAATATAAAACATTATATAACTGTTGAATAAACATCTCTCAGTAATCAATCACAAGTCTTTTCATAATGTTGGAATGTCAGCACAACTACGAAGCCAAACCACTCTTTCATTAGAAGAACAACTTGATATGTCCTAACCTTAGATATTCAACTAACAGCAACAAACATGACCAGAGCTGTTCTATAGTCATTGGCTGCCCCAATTAGACCAACTAAGTTCATACCAACCATGGAACTCTAAAGAGACAGTTCATAAATTCAGCATGTCGAGATCTAATCCAGACCTTCTCACTGCAGAGGGTCTTGGACCATGATGATTACTTGGATGACCTGGATGATGAAGACTTTGAGGACGAGACTCCAAAGAGACGGGGGAAGAGCAAGTCCAAGGTGAGAACAGTGTCCTTTTCTGCAGTTATTTCCTCTTTGGACCCTGGAGGATGAGTGTGGAGAGCTCAAAATATCACAGTGAAATCAATGTAAATCAGTCAGTTCAATCTTGGATTTTCAGTCAGTTTCACTGACGGAGTCAGAGCAGCGTCTGCACAGATTTGCAGAAGGTTTCATCACATACTCTAGTTAAGAGATGATTTATTTCACCATTTGTTCCAGTTTTTTCAAGAACATAAACATGTCAAAGGATGACAACTTATGAACATAACTGAGTCTGTTTGAAAACCAAATCAAGCAACCAGAGTGGTAGCTAAAATTGCAGCTACTTCTGTAGTTCCAAGATTTCGAATTTTCAAACCTTGACACTTTTCTAAACCAAAATGTATCAATCTCTCCTGTTAAACGTGTTTTATAGGGTCGCAGTGACAAGAATGGCAAGAAAAAACAGGAGGCTGCAGCTGCAGCACTGGAGGAGAGGGACAAGCCTTACGCCTGTGACAGTGAGTAGAAGCTTCTGCTGCAATGTCCATGTGTCATGCATGTCAGCAAGAGAGGCTTTTGCTTTTCCCTTTAAAAAGACAAAAACAACTCCACTGCCCTGCATGGTGTGATCTGACAGACCTTATCTGGAACTTAAGCTTGACAACACAGGAATTGAAAAACTTGCCCGTCTGAATTTTTTTGTTTTTTAAAAAATTTTTGATTTTTTTTTTTTTTTCTTGAGATGCCGCTCCATTTGTGCTCTGTAACTTCCTGCTGGCAGTCGCTCACTGTGCAAGTGCTCACATCGGCTGTTCGAGTTTGCTAGCGCGTCATTCAGAAATTAATCATGTGAAAACAAGTTTTAGAAATTAACAAAGCCTGCTGTGGGGTGATGAACAGTGAAGAGCCTTTTTGGACGGTAGTCAGAATTAGCCGTCATTACTGTAACAATTTTGTATGACGTGTGTGTGTGTGTCAGTCTGTGGGAAACGCTACAAGAACCGTCCCGGCCTGAGCTACCACTATACACACTCTCACCTGGCCGAGGAGGAGGGCGAGGACCGCGAGGAGATCGAGGCACCACCCACTCCTCGGCAGCCTGAGGAGCAGAAGAGTGAGTCACTCTGTAGTGCTGAAAGAGAGACAGAGAGAGGGAATGGAAGTTTGGTTGCATGCCATGTAGCATGTGTGTGTTTGTTCAGGAGATGTCTCTCTCTCGTTCATTTTTTCTCCCCCCCGCTCTTTCAATTTTTTTTGATTTTCATGATGATTTTGAATCCCTAATTTGGGATTAAACTCAGTGTTCCTGACTGAAGCATGCCTGCACAGTTGGGATACTTGGCTTTTTTCTTTTTTTCTCAGTACATCATCCTTTTTCTTTTTTTTTTCTTTTTTTTGGGGCCCCCAACATATCCATCACATTGATTTTGTCTTTTTTTTGTGCACACAACATTGTATTAGCAATTGCATTCAACACATGCGTTTTGTCAGTTTGTCAGTCATTCATAAGTTTGGATCATGATTCAAAACATCATCAGCTAGTTGTTGAGATTGATGGTGTTGACAGATGCGACATTATCAGGTTTGTAAAACTGTTTTTCAACAATTAAAAATATTTGAATCATTAAGTGTGTTAATTCTACAGTTAGACTCGGTCAATGACTCTGTTTTGACATGTTCATCTGAAAGAAGAAAGTAATTTAAAATTAAAAAATTTAATTAATCTTCCTTGATAATTCAGTTTAATGTGATTTTTTTTAATTGTGCACTAAATGGTTTCTTTACTCATTCACATGCTTAGCAACTAAGAAGGGTCCCAATGGTCTGGCACTGCCCAACGACTACTGTGACTTCTGTCTGGGAGACTCCACCTTGAACCAGAAGACTGGCCAATCAGAAGAGCTGGTTTCCTGCTCTGACTGTGGACGCTCGGGTATGAAATTGCCATGTTTCTTTTATTACTTTTTACTGGTCAGTAAGCTCTGCCTCCCTGGTCACTGTTACCGTGCATTCAAGCTGCCTGTTTTGGAGGACACATGTGTACTTTACAAAGATAATGGTGACAGATTTATCACTTGAAACTTATTAGTATTTTGGGAACAATAAATCCTTGATTGTAGACCCAGTGAGAGGGATGAAGGTATCATTTCTTGCCAACCACCACAATTTTGCCAGCTGAAGACCAGCAGATTTTATTTACTATAGTTAGAAAATACGACCTTTGCATCTATCAACCTATTTTATCCTGTGGTTTGAAGTTTCACATCAGGAATGCTTTATGAAAACCAGAGAATAAAAAAAAAAAAAAACTTAGAATTTTGTGAAAAGGCTTTACACTTGCTTGAGGTGGTTATTGCCTCTTTTTAAAAAGTAAATGCCCTTAAGGAGGTAAATAATATAAATTGACCTAAATACATTCCAAAACAATTAAATATTATAATCATTCTTACAGCTCTGTCCTGCCTACTTATGCTTGCCAGACTATATTTTGCCAGTGGTATTTCTGAAGAGGGATTTGACAAGCAGTCTCTTAAGCTGTATCACACCAGTAATCAAGCACCAGGTGTTAATCTTTCTCCCATGTGCTAACCTGTCTGCAGGCCACCCAACGTGCTTGCAGTTCACACCTGTGATGATGGCTGCAGTGAAGACCTACCGCTGGCAGTGCATCGAGTGCAAGTGCTGCAACGTTTGTGGCACCTCAGAGAATGACGTGAGCCACTTTATGATATTTCCAACATATGTGTCAAAGTGTTTCCCAAAATATGATGCTGGTGACAAACTAGAAAAGAACATAAATACAATACAAGTGACTAACTACAATACAGCTGAGTACCTCAGCAGCTCAATGCTGTGACAGATGTGACTGAAGATAAATTCACTCTTTGATCTTCCGGTCTGTCCCTCAGCTCTGCCTGGGCCTCCCTCACTTAAAAAGCAAAATCAAAGATCCATTTATATATTTGACCGTTGAATTTTGATTTGAATGTCAACTTTATGAATGAAGCTTTAAAGCTTAGAACATTTTGGTTTCACTCCTGAGTGCCAGTCCCTGACTGTTGACAGCTTTAGTCAGAGTGAGAGCATCACACACAAAAATCAGAGTGTTTCTGTTTGTCGTTATCCATCCAACGCCTTCTCTGTTCCCCAGTCATTAGACTGATCACAGTCTTGTGTTGTAGGACCAGCTGCTGTTCTGTGATGACTGTGACCGAGGCTACCACATGTATTGTCTAAGTCCACCCATGACTGAACCACCAGAGGGTAAGCAGACATCAATGCTTTATGGCAACAGTTGCCTTGAAAAACTTGAAAAAACGTGTGCAAGTTTTTATACATCTCTGCTTTCATCTCCTTGTCCTGGGTAAAAGGTCTTTCCAACCAGTTTCTCTGAGTCCCACTTCATTGCTTCTTATTTTTTTAGAGAGTGTAGAAATTTTCATGTGACATCATGCCTCTATCCTCTTAAATACATTCTTTACACTCTGTTTCACATTAGTCCGATTTAAATGGGGTTGGGAGTGCCAGAAGAAGACATGATTTCTGTTTGCAATGCAATACGTGGGCACAAGGTTCGGAGAGGATAGAAAGTTGAATGTTTGTTAGATTCGATTATTTCAGAGATATGGAATGTTCACTACATGTTCCCTCTCTTGCACTTTGGTGTGTATTAGCATCTTTTATTTATGTTGTTTGTTAGCATGTTAGCCTGTAACACAGAGGCTGACATTGTTAGAGGTTTCGGTAATGCTAACTGGATTTGCACTAACTGATTGCCTTATGTTGGAAGTTTCAAATTTCTTTACCTGCAGTTAGCTTTCAATTATGTGACGTGAATCTATTTATAGGAAAGTGAAAACACTCTAGTGACATACTTTGCATGGATACAAGTCAATATAGCAAAGGTCTGAGATTTTAGAGGACAAAACTATAATAAAAACACATTTTGAATTGAGGGGGGCTTTAGATATTAGTCTTCCCTAAGATGTTTTAATGTGTTTTACAGGAAGCTGGAGTTGTCACCTGTGCCTGGCTCTGCTGAAGGATAAAGCCTCCATATACCAGCAGAACCAGAGCTCTGCCCCCGAGTGACATCATATCAACAAGTCCCACCCCTCAGCCACGGGCCCCCACCACAGATGGAAACGTCAGACCTCCTCTCAGTCCAGAGCTCCAGGCTCTGTCCAGATGTAGCTGAGCCAGATCGCAGATCAGCTTTAGAAGTCTTAATATCTTCAGCATCAGCGTGGGGATCAAACTATCACTACCAACCTGCCTGCAAAGTCCCTGGGGCTTGCTGTCAAACACATTCATTTTGTGCTTATTTTACAGTGTAGACACACACTCTTTCCTGGACTGTTACACACACTAGATAAAGAGCCAGAGAGCATGCAGTAACCATAGTGACTGCTGTCTCCATGGGAGCTCTTAGGAGAAAACAGATTAGCATCACAGCTAATTATCTGCAACCTTTCACACTCAAAGACACAGAGTGGACTGTCAAAACAACAGTTTCTTTTCCGCCAAATTATCTATTTTTACTCTCTGAGTGTAGGAGAAAGATAATATCACCACGTATATGGTTGAGGAATATTATTATAATTATTATTGTTATTGTTCTGGTTACTAGTGGACTTTTGTAGTGGCATTTGTCTGTGTACTTTTGTCTGATAACAGCGTTTTGTTTTTTTTGTTTTTTTTTAAAGGTTTCCCTGAGGGGAGTCGGTCAGTGCCAAGGTCCACCATCATTTAAAAAAAAAAACAAAACAAAACACAACAACCCACCCACAGAGTTAATCAAAATCACAGAAACCATCTTTGTTTTATTTTAAATCAGTGGGCAAAAGATGGTGAAGCAAAGTCTTAAAACTTTGACTTTCCTCGTTCAGCTTTAGCACAAAATTTTGGGCCATGCTACTTTAGGGTTGTGCTAACTTATTAGAAACTGTTATGCAGTGACATTATCCTTCACAAATCATTTTTAAACGGTCAGAAACTTGTTTTTTAATTTTTAAACCGCACCGTCATGACTCAGATTTATTTACAAACTGTAGCTGCTTTTATCATTTGTCACACTGAGGCAGATTTGCATGCAGATTGCACCTGTATGAACGCACACACTCACATCACAAAAGTGTTTGTTTTTTATGTTGTATTGTTTGTATTTTATTTTATTTTTTTTACATTTTGTATTACCTGATATTCCATTGGTACTGGGAGTTTTTTCTAGTAGAATTTTGTAAAGTCTATGGTATAGCAAACACTTCAAGTATATAGCTCCTAATGCATTCTATGTACTGTATTGACTTTTTCTATTTTTGTTATGACTGTGACATGTTTGAATTTATTTGATTATTCTGATATGTCAGACCTCCATTATGAGTATTTGTAAAATGATGTACTTTGTTGTACTATTTTTATTTTTACATTTCTTTGGTATCAAAGCCAATTTAGCCTGACTGAAATAAAAATCACTTTGAATTATGTGTCTGCTGTAAATTTATTTACCTTGAATTTAGAATCTCTGGAATACATTTTTGAATCAGTTAATATAAATTCAGCTGTTTTATGTAAAAAAAAATTGTTAACAGTTGTGTGACAATTGCAAGGAGACTTTTCAGGATGTTTTATTCAAGCCAGATGTGTTTTTGTTTTCCTTAGATTAAATAAATGAAATGGCAGAGTTTTGATGCATCTTTCTACATTATCATCATTAACCAAACTGTTGGAAAAATGCTTAAGATTAGAGTGCTAAGATTTGATTCCTCATATTGCTCTAGTACTTGTCACATTTATAAATGTTAATGCAAGTGAAGCGAGTAAATACACAATATATAGACAGCCTGTCAGATGTGAGATGCAGAAGAGAGACCTCACACAACATAAACATTTTAATTGCACTCAACAACATACTCAAGAACTCTCTCCAAACACAGACATTCAGAAACACCTTGTGGCATACGGTCGCCTTTGCTTCAGCACAAAAACAAAACATCACCTCTATGTTGAGAAGCTTTAGGAAAGAGGGGGCCTACGTTCTGTACAAGGCCAAGACAACAGTGGCTTAGTGCAATTATCTAGAGCGTGATGATCAGCCATGCTATGCTGTTAACAACTACAGACACAAAGGTGTGATGAAAACTTGACACTAACCTTTACAGAAAATAACTGCACGCACAAAGAAGCAACTATATAAACTTACATATGTATTCTTCTGGTCATTGAGGTTACTTGTGGCAGTTGTAAAGTATTAATAAGTAAACTAACACACTTTGGGGTTCCTTTATATAATATTCTTGGTTTCATAATACAAATTTAATACTTTATAAATTTGCTGTGAGACATAGTGCATTGTCAGTTGGCTTTGTTGTCACAAAATCTGGGCTGTATGTGCTCCGTACAAAACTATGTAAAATATTTGTTTATCAAAGGTAAACAATGTGGCTTTCAGGCAGAAGTTGTCGTAGTAACGCTGCCCAGCCACCATGAAATGAAATGAGAATTCATCTGTCAGTACATTTGATCGATAATGGCAGCAGTGAAGGCGGAAAACCCTTGGTTGTGCGTCCTTTTTGTATGACTGTGTGTGTGGAGTGTGTGCATCCTCTATAGCCTCTCGAAGCCGATGGAGCAGAGGAGGAAGATGGCGTAGAGCAGGAGGAGGCAGAGTCCCAGTCTGCGGTCCAGCTTCCAGCAGTTCAGATGGACACACAGGACCTGAGGAAGGATTGACAGAAAGAGAAAGAGTCAGTGGCCATATCTTCTCATCTTCTTGTACTGAAAAATATAATTTAATTGCTTATCATTTATACAATCTATAGTATAATTTAATCATTTAATCACAGTGAGGACTCTCAGGACTTGACAGGAAGAAGCTAAGATCAACATCATGAAATAAAACAGGCAGCCTGTTATGTGTCAGACTATTTACTAAGATCACAGTTTAAGACATAATTGGATTTATTACCAAAGTTTAAAAAGTGTTGGTCAGAGCATGCACAGGTCTACTCACGGTGAGTGTGACTGAGGCCAACAGCAGAATCACTGAGTAAACCAGGCCTTTGCTGTTGATTGTCACCTAAAAAACAGAGATTACAAGGCATGAATATTTTTTATTTTGATCTTATTTTAATTGATGATGATTATTAAGTGTCTTATGAAGTTCATTCAGTTCATTCAAGGTGATGTTCAATAGTTAAATCCAGTATATTACTGACTAAATTAATGTGTACTGTAAAGACCTGAAGATATGTCTTCATTTATTTCCTTGCAATGTATAACAGTATTCAGATTTGAGATTTTGTGGTTTTCTGACATTTTAGTTATATGACCCTCATCGTACATCAGTTGGCGGTTGAGAGGTGACAGGATGCAATGGGAGAAGAAGAGGGGACTGGCATGTAACATTGGCCCCTGTTGCAATCAAACCTTGGATGCTGTTTGAATTAAAAATGTTTGGCGTTTTTGGCCTTGATTATTTGCTGTAAAAGTACAAGGAGCTTTGAGTGTAATTCAAAGCTTTTATTAAAGTTTTTGAGTGAAGCTCTGAATGTCCAGTAGCATTTTATGACTTCATCACCCTAAAAGAAAATTAAAATCCTGTACTTAAATAGTGACTTGTGATTAAATAAGTTTATAATTTTCTTTAATAAATATAACTCATCAGTACTTGTATGTATGTAGTTAGAGGTCAGATACGGGTGTTTCTCTCTCTCTGTAGTCTCCCTGATTGGTTACATGTCAGGAGTGGTAGCCTATTAATATGACAGCTCCTTTGATGCAGAAAACATGCACAGAATAGAGCTGCTGGAGCGAATGAGGTTCAGTTCTGAAGGTTAAGGCAGCAAACGTAACTGAAGTTGCAAAAACAACACAACCTTCTATGTTGAGGCTGCAAAAACCCCATGATCTTAGGATCTGTGAATGCTGATTTAGAACTTTTGAGTTGACGTTATGAATTAAGCTTCTACCTGTTCTGTGAGGCCATATAGTTTGTTTTGGAAAGAATATCACTATATTTTCATGATCATAGGTCAAGACATTTTGCAAACAGTTGGTGTTACCACTGATCCATAGCTGACTATGAGAGTCCTCAGCGCCCAGGGGAAGCCCAGGCCCAGCAGGACATCGAAGATATTACTGCCAATGGAGTTGGACACAGCCATGTCACCCATCCCTGCAACAAGTGACACACAAACAAACAAAATGGAATTCATGCACAAATATGAAGTGGAAAGGCATTCAAATGAGGTTAAACATGCAGTCAAACAGCTAGACTTGTTCATTTGGATATATTTCTCTCATCTTTAATTTTCCAGAAAGCTTGTATCAATTAACTCATAAACTTGTTTATCCAGCTTCCTGTCTCAACCTCCATGCCTCCTATGCATCAAAACTGCCACAAATTCTTTGTCTTCATTACACATAAATATAGTTAGGTGCTGTTTGTACATAGTTTGGGAAGAAAAATTACACTTTTGACTTACCTTCCATACAGTTGAGACAAGCTAAACACACACATGCATTAATACACACATACCTTGGCGGGCGACAATGAGGCTGGCCATACAGTCAGGGACACTGGTGCCGGCTGCTAGAAAAGTGATTCCCATAATGACGTCTGGTATTCCAAGCGTGAAGCTGATTATAGTCACCTAAACAGAAGCACAGAGGAAAGAGGCAGTACAGATGTGTGTGTGTTTGTGTGTGTTAGTATGCCAGTGCACCGCTGTGTTTCTTACCATCCAGACCATGAGGTAGGAGAAGAGGGCTATCCAGAGCGTGGAGGACAGGAAGGTGAGCAGGTACCAGCGCTCCCACCTTGGCAGGCTACAATCTGGGATGGTGCAGTAAAGCAGGAAGCTCACAGGCCAAGAGAGCAGCCACTTCGAACGCACACACCAACCATCTGGAGGAATGATGACAACACGCACAAAATGCACACACAGACATGAACATACACACAGACACACTTTTCCCTAGAGAGGTTATTAAAGATTCATCTGGACTTCTAAATTATTCATGCAGGGTGGTCTATATGTGTCTGTCAGTCTTAATCCCTTTTAAATTAGCTCCATTAGCAATTAATCTATCTAGAACACTGTGGGTTACTGGCTATTAAAAAATTCTATAGAGGTCAAGAGATGACAAGTGACCTGTTTTCAGGTGCATAAATGTAGCTGAGGTCTTAATCTTTCACTGTTCTTTAATTTGACTTGACTAGTCTATAAAATAAACAGGGAGACAAATCTTTGTTTCTCTGTGCTGTGCCATTCCCCTGTTTTCAGTTAGAGAAAACACTTCTTTTGCCACCTGGTTTCTTCTCTTGAGAGTTTTCTCTCTTCCCTATTACAAGAATTTTTTTTAAAATCCCAGAGTTACTTGTGTTACTAAAAACCTCCGCCTGCCTCTGCCTGTGTGAGAAGTTGCTTTCATTCATCACTCACCTGGCAAGACAAAGGGCTTGAAAGGAGCGTTCTCGTCCTCTCCTTCCTCCTGCTCCTCCTCTTCTTCCTCTTCCTCTTTTAACTGTGCTCCCCCACTTGTCTCTCCCCCAGTATCTTTACTCCTCTCCCCATCTCCCTCCAGTGGCTGTGAGTCTCCCTCGGCCATGTTCCCATTTTCCCTCCCCCATGCCCCATTAGCACCCAAAACTTCATCCCCAGATGCTCCCCCCTCCTCTGGGCCAACTCTAGCCCGAATCAGCCTCTGCCTCTGTGGGTGGGGAGAAAAACAGGGGTGAAGCCAGAGAAAAAGAAAGAAGAGATTGAAAAAAGACAAAACAAAGTGATATCAGGAAAACTGCAGTGAGTTTATGGCAATGACTTCATCTGACAGCAGTTAATAAAATGAGAACTGGCAGGAGGAGTGATCAGGCAGTCAGGCACATTCACTAGAGGGGATTTAGAAAGCAGTGATCAGGGCACGGCACAGAGAAGGGGCAGCACTGGCAGTCGCATTTTAAGTTGGCACTGGGAGAGGCAAGCACACATGCAGGAAGGCAGAGAGTGAGGAAGCAGATTTGAGAGATTGAGTTCTTTGTTGCTTTTGTGTCTGGGATAATATCATGCATTAGGCATCAGTCTGTGTGTGAGTGTGTGTGTTTCTTTTAGGGGCTTATCAGATGGTGTCCATCTAATGACAGCAAACACAATTTTTGTTGCAATAATCTATCTCCCCATTACTCCGTCTACCCAAAAAAACCTTCTGAATAAATTAAAAAGTAAATAAATAAATAAAAAGAAAACTGTGTTGTGAGAGGTATCTAAATGTTAATAACTTTCCTTTTTAAAATGCTGCACATGTACATTTTATTACCTACCAAATTAGCAGAATAAACCACGGAAGCCTGTCGTTATGTGAAGGGTGTGAGCACGTGCAGTGTACCTCGTTGATGACCATGCGTCCTGCCATGCGCAGGCGGGTGAAGGGGGGGAAATGCGGGGTGATGAGAAGGCGAAGGCTTGCCTCTGAGAAAGAGAGCTGGTGGTGGTGCATATTCAGCATTTCATCGACCATCACCACGCCTGAATCCTGGCCGGCTACAACACATGAATCTGGGGAAAGTGAGACGAGATGGGGAAAGATTGGCAGGAGATTTAAGTAGAAAGGAGATGATAGTTTAATGAGACAACTAAGATGGAGTGATGGAGAGAAAAAAAAGTGGAGAAAAAAAATCTTGTCCATCAAAGTGATCTAGTTCTATTTCAGTCTGTTGGAAACCAACGGGGGAACTGAAATAGGTTTGACTGGCAGTCTAAACTGTGCCAGTAGGTCTGTTGAAACCAGCTCAAAGACAGATGAGGAAAGACAGATGAATGTTTTGATATTTTGGATGTACCCATGCACACGTACAAACACGAGCTCCTGCACCTGGCTTTAGCGGCACCATGTCATTGTCACAATCACCGATGCTTCCGACCGCTGTTGTCCGTCGCAGGCTGCTCAGACACGGCTGACCTGCCCTGCTGCAGTGCCTCTCTACCAGGCCATACAGAGATCTGTTGAATCTACACAAGAGAAACACACAAAAAGATATCATGACTCTAGTTGGCACAGAGTGTGCGGTGATTTGATACCAACAGGATGAAAATGTGACAGGGGAAGGACTCACTTCATGATGATTATATAAATTCCATACATAGAGATCAGGATGATGGTCTCCCACCTGAAACATGCAGCCAAACACCAACACAGGTTCATAAATGCTTTATCCATCACAGTGATAGTCTAGCAAACTGACCTGATTTCCAAACAACAGAGGCTGAAAGTGTCTTTAAAGTCTTACCACATGACTTTTTCATCGTAGATTACCTGAAAAAAACAAGAGCGTACCTCTATTACACCTCAAAAATGACACTGACAAATGACAATATAATAGTTATATCATGGAGTGAATTGTGTGTCTAGCTGTAAAAAAATGGTTCTGTAAATATAAATGTTAATGTAAATATCACAATTTATTTATTGTCGTCTTTCAGATGCAACTGCCATTAAGATGACTGGCCTCCTAGCTCCGGGGATTCAGTAAATGCATAATTAATTCCCTGCAAAAGAGCCCTGAGCGAAACACATTTTTTTTACATGAGTATTTCTCACCAGGATAAGCACCACTATGGACAGGATGTAGAAGACAGCATCACGAAACAAAGGCCACCAGCTCAGAGAGATGGGCTGGAGAGAGAAGACACATACATAGTCATACATGTGTATCAAGTAAATAATTTAAGAAGTAATCATATGATCAATGGCCAAGAGGTTTAACAAAAAATGTATATAAATGAGTCTTTATTTTGTTATTTGTTCTCTATTAGTTCAGAAAATGTCACTCATCAAATTTGCTTTAGGTCTGGCCACAGTGTTCATACCTGTCCAGCAAAGATGCCACAGATGCCGATGATGACCAGGACATTAAAGACAGCTGATCCAACAATAGTTCCCACACCTACATCTCCTTTTGTGATAAACACCCCTAAAACACAGAGAAGGAAAAAAGAAGGCCATAAATCCTTCATTGAATTAATGTTGCAATCTGTATGAAAAGATAGATTGCACCTCCTATTCATAAAAGTGCAAAAGTTAATCTTAGAATCTTTTTTTCTTCAGGCAAAAATATTACATCTCCAGTTTATAACCACAGTGGTTGGGTAGATGTCTTTCAAGTGATGGTACTGATTGTGAAATATTTGCTGGATGTTGCCTTAAGTCACTCCAGTGCTTATGAAAGGCAGCCTAAATGAAGCCAAAATTGATTAATACGGAGGAGATATATGAGAAAATGTTCTTAAGCCAC
>JAPZDZ010000026.1:14369591-14381973 GCA_029783805.1 Acanthurus tennentii | reverse complement strand
TTCTGGTCCTATACCAACCCTTCTACCTTTATGCCCTCTGGTGCCCATAGTCAATTCCAAAACGAAACAAATGAACATAATAATAACTAGACAAACTAAACACTAAACTGAGAAATAATTAAACTAAACAAACGACTAAAGAAAATATTAAAGACCTCTAAACTTAATGAAACAAACATCTAAAATAATCAAACAAAAATATTACTTAGAATTAGTCAACAAAAAACTAAAGATTAACAAATAGCTCCCACATTAAAGATATGTAAAATCATTATGTAAGATATTTTGTTTTTCCAATATATCACAGTCTAAAGAAGTAAGTGCTCTCCCACTTACTCAGCAGACTGTTTCTAAATACATTGGCTACCATCTCTTTGTACTATATTTGATCCCACCATCTATTTAGAACATGATAGTGTTTTTTTCTTCCAGTTTTTGCATGTCTGTGTAATAATTGCCACAAATGTATGTATAAGTGTGTAGAGAAAGCACTTTATTCATTTTTGTGATTAACATATTTCAGTGCAATTAAGAAAACAAAACAGTATCAAAAGAAAACAAAACACAAACATGTTACTCTACTGGTCTGTTTAGCTTTCACACTTTTCTATACACATAAAAGAGGCTTTGTCTTCAACAGGAATTACTTTCCCTCTTTCTCAGACCACTCCTTGTATCCTCCGACAAAATTGCGTGAACTGAAACAGAAGAAAAGAAGACAGGTTTCATAACTATAAGAAAGTAATACACATAGACAAACTTGCAGTATGGGTATGTATGAGATGCATCTTAAACCAGTGTGAGCTGTTTATGTAGGTATCTTGGGCATTTTGTTCAAAAGCTAGATTGGGGAGTTGTAGTGTAAGTGACTGGTAATAACTTATTTACTTCACATATCCCAGTTTTTGTGCTGCTTCTGTGGCCCTCCGCCCTCTCCCTCCCATATTGCAGTGGAACACCACCTCTGGCGCATCCAGCGCTGGCTTGGTTACTCCATACTTGGCCTTGAATGCCTCTGGCTCCATTGACAGAGCAGCCTCTACTGTATCAACTGAAAGAAGAGGAGGAAGGAATAAAAGTGTTTTAAGATCAAACAAATGGTGAACATTCAAATCTTATGCAAAATGATCTTAATCTGAAAAAAACAAGGCACAAACACTGCTTATCCACCACTGCACACTTTCAAATATTCAGTACACACAACAACATACTTTGATCTGAATGTGTATGATAGTTGGTGACATTGGTGCATAGTGTATGCATTTTAAAATTGTTAATTTTTCCCCCTCCCCATAAATGAATTTGTAGGAAACTCACCTGGAATGTGAACTGATCCTGGAATATGTCCTTTGTCCACT
This sequence comes from Acanthurus tennentii, assembly GCA_029783805.1. Taxonomy (NCBI): domain Eukaryota; kingdom Metazoa; phylum Chordata; class Actinopteri; order Acanthuriformes; family Acanthuridae; genus Acanthurus; species Acanthurus tennentii. Next base: position 14,380,615 of record JAPZDZ010000026.1, on the reverse strand, counting down.
TCCTCTTTGCTGCGGACATCAACCAGGAAGAGTTTCTGGCTCTTTCCCACAAGTGCCTTTAGATCATCGTAGTAGATCTCATTTGTGCCTGGCAATGTGAGTGGAAAACATTATAGATTCTGTAAAGCCTGACAAGCCTTTAATGATTACAGCAATTAAATTGCATAATTTTTTAATAAAGGTTAGGCTTCAGGTGATAAAACAGCCCGACATAAGCTTTTATTACTCAACACCATAAACACCATAAACTGATAACTCACATTTTCATACATTGCAACTACTGTACCTGCTTACCTTCATAGTGAGATATAAGAATGAAGCCGAATTATTATGAATAAAGATGCACAAATGAAATCAAAATAAAATTCAGTGTATCAAAGATTAGCTAAAGTAATCAGTCACAGAAGGCCACTGACAACCATCTCAACCCAATGTTACCCTCTATAAAAATGATCCCAAGGTTTTCTAAACTGTGAGGCACACAGATTTTAAATTGTGGAGAAAGAAAGCATTGGTTTAACTGAATTCTGGTATTAGAGTTGGTTTATGGGATGCAAATCAGATTTGATTTACCTCCACCTTCAGGGTTCATTCCCCTCAGGAAGATTGCTAACTTATGTTAACAATCTTTGTTTTTAATCAGGCACTCCGTGTGTATCTGAAGTTTGGGAGTAAAGGCACAATGCTCCCACTCGCCTTGGATGTTGTTGGTTACGGCCGTGTGTTAGTTGTTGCTTGAATAACCTGTTGGCATTTCACGAAGGTACAAGAAGCTTCCGTTTAGACCCTTTTCAGACTTATATCAGCTGCTGAGTCATGCTGAATCGTTACGATATGCACGTTGAGGATGGATTAGTCTCCCCATTTAGAGGAATTTGTGCACGAAATAACTTATTGCAACAATAAGGGTCCTGTCATTAACAGAGGCCTGTTATCACAACTTTACCTAAGGCAGGTATTGTCTATTATTAACTTACTACGCAAGTCAAACTATTTACGTTACCGGGCAGAAATTAAAGTTGTTCTCACCAACATTAGTGATATTTCAAATAAATCACAAAATGATGACAGGGGGCAGTAGGTTAAAAAATTATACCTGTGGTGAATAAGATGAAAGTACTCACCTGTACCCGCCATTCTGGTCGTTTGAAGACGTAATGAAAGTGAAGTTAGTTAAGTAAGTTTTACGTTAGGTTAAAAGCAACACAACATCTCCATCAAGTGTTTGGTGACATATCATTGGATCAGGCGCCGTAGGAAGGCGGGATTTGACCGAAAAGACTTTAGCCGCTGGCCAATAAAATCTACTTCCCATAGTGCAACTTTTTCTTTCTTTTTTTTCAACTTTCAAAATAAAGGTTGTAAGTTTAAGTTCTATAGACCGTGACGGATGATTCACGTACTAAAGTGAAAGTTGGGTCACAGTGTGTACAAATTTCAAATGTCGACCATTTAAAATTAATCCAAAACTCTGAATATTTTTTTTATATATTTTCCGTTGATACTTTTAAAGTAAAAGCACTTACAAATAAAGCATGATAAATCCTTCCAGAAATTTCATATTATTGTATTTTTAATTATTCACGTATTTCCATGCATTTTTTTATTACAAAACAGATTTTGGTCTGATTTAGACAAAAATACCTTTAATAACTTTATCTATTTATTATCTTAATGTCCCGTTGACTATTTTTATCAGTGAAAATGCATTCATTTTAAATTTAGGTTTGCTTTGTATTCAAAATCCTGTTCCGCACAGTAAAAGTATCAAAATGCTAAAACAAATTTAGTGGAATTAAAGTTATTTTTTTGTTTAAAATATGATGGGCTAGAAGTAAAGTGTTACCTAAAGTTAAAGTACTCAAGTAAAGGGAGAGTACTTTAGTATTTTAAGTGTTCAAGTATAAGTGTTCAACAAGAATTTCAGTGAATCAGTTAAAAGTCCAAATAAATGAGAGGAGGGACATAACAAATTACTTACACACATGACATGTTTTTCTACGTTAATTTTTCAGCCTGCTAACTTACAACATGCAAGTGTGCGAAAAATAAAATCCAACCAAGACTTTAACACAGTTTTTATTAAAATAGGTTTTTAGTTAATTACAAACATTTCAGTTAGAATATCCTAAAATATTATTAATATTTACAATTAAACTCAGTCATTAAAAAAAAAAAAAAAACTACAACAAACCTACAAGGGTTAATTTGCCAGCAAATAAACCTGTAGCTCTTTCCACAAAATAACAAAGTTACTCATTTGTTAGTGTTATTCTGTGAACACTACTACTTTACCCAACATGTTTACATGCTCATTGAAAAAGGACTGTATACAACCTCTTAATTCTGTAATCAATCATGACACCACTCCAGAACTATTTGCTGAATACACTGTGCTGTACCCCCTGTCTGAAGAGGCCTGTTCACAGTGACAAGGACAGATTATCTGTGCTCAAAAAGTCTGGTTTACAGAGCTCCCTCCGTGCTGTAGGAAGGGTTTCCTAGTCCTTCAGTTAAGTTTCTCTTTGACACAACTGATACTTCCAGAGGATCACAAATACTACGATAAGGAGTAGGAGGAGGGCGATTCCTCCTACTGTGACTCCGACCAACAGGTCATGATCAGAGGATTCAGGAGGGTTATACCGCATACAAGAAAAGTCTGAGGTGGTGCTGTGCCCTGCTTTGTTCACTGCTTCAACACACACTTTAGTCCCAGCATCCAAAGATCCGACCAAACCTCTTCGTGAAGCAGCCTGAAACTCCAGGGTGTCTCCTTTGCTTCCCTGAATCACCACTTTGTACGCTGAGACAACAGAGGAAGGAGCGCACCACTGAACCTCTACCTTCCCTCTGTTTTCCCCTGTACTGATTGGCTGCAGCGCTTTGATGAGTGGCGATTGAGGAGGCACATCAGCCCCACTGACCCCAGGACAGAGGCACCCAGTGTTTGCTGACATTTGTACACAGGGCTCCTGATTCTCCAGGCAAGAGTCGTATTGACAGGGCTGTGCTCCCTGACGGAGAAGGGTGGTTTTCACTGGGGTCAGGACTTTTGGAGGAGCGCTGATATCTTCATTGTAGTCATCGTCACCATAGTCATTGCCTATGTCCAAATCTGTCATAAATATGATCCGTGGTCGAGTGACAGGAGGGGAAGTGGAGGCAGCTTGAATGAGGAGGTGGAGGCGGAGGAGAGGTGAGGCATTCAGAAAAAGGAGAAGGATGGTCAGATTCCTGCGGAGTGACATCATCTCTGTGGACAGAAATGAGAGATAATTACAAAAATTATACAGCTGATAATGCAACCATAAATAGATCACTAACTGAGAAAACAGTTAGTCTATCCACTTGTTTCAAGAGAGGGAATTCTTAATACATTACTGTTTCTCTATTGACCGTATTTATAAAAGCATATCAATCAGCCCTTTATAAGATACAATTTGAAGTTTAAATACGGAGGAATAAAGGAACTGAAAACAAGAAGTCGATTATTGCAGTGGTGGTCACTACGTCAAAACACAGAAACCAAAACACAGAGCAGGAATACGGATTGCAGGGAACTGATAGCGAGAAAGTTTTGTTTTTCTTTTAATAAAAGACATGAAAAGTTTATTGAGATTGGTAAGACATAAAATTCTTTGGATTGTTGACAAGGATGCTGTTTCAGCAGAGTTTACGGCTTGGAAATGAATCTGTGTATAATGAAACATTTGCAAAGTGTTCTTGATTCCATCCTGTAAACAGCTTTAGATAAATAAAGTCTTGAAAGAAAAAAAGGCACAACTATTGGGGTGACCCATTAGTACTTCTATTCTCCCACCTGGCAGCAAGCCAGATGAGGTCTGTGGGAAACCAAAACTGAATCAAAGTACGGATGGATTTTCATTCTACGTTCTCTCGTGTAGTTTGACATAATTCTAATACTAAGAAAAAAATGTTCTCAAGCCTTTAAGATGTACAGATGTATACACCTTTAAAATGATATACACATCCAACCATGCCAGTGTTTTGCATCTCTTCAACACACATGGTCACCATAGTGAAAAAAAAATGAGCCAGAGGTGCTTTGTTTGACATTTTAGCACCAATTGCGGTACAACTCTTAAAACTCTTACGACTTTGTTTGTGGCAAAAAATGAGGCCAAATGTGCTTCAAATCATTTGACCCATTTTCAATTGATTGGTCACACACGTACACAGGTCCCATGTGGTCTTGTGGTCAGGATCAAGTTCAACTCCTGGTATGAGAAAATAACATGCTCTGAATCAACATTCATCACGCTGCCATAGATTCTCTTGTATTTCTATAACACAGTTTAATCTAAAAGTCTTTGCTGTACATTCAGCAAACAGTTCTAGTTGGCCCTCTATGTATGAATTAAACTGGAACTGGTGCTAAAATGTAACATCTAGTGCCTTTAAAAGTTTAGAAAAGTATTCAAAATGGTTCACTGTACCTGTTTTATGGTGATGGATTTTCAAGTCTTTATTCTCTCTTTGTCCCTTGGTCCTGCTCTGTTTGCTCACTGTGTACCTCGAATGTCTGCTGTTCTCACTGTCTTAAGCAGTTTCTCTCAGACTCCCTCCTCCTCCTCAACACCCCCTCCTTTTCTACCCACAGTGCCTCTCCTCCCATTTTTCTTTTTCTCTGCCTCCTCTGGCTTTTTTCATGGCTTGCCTCCTTGTCTTTCTCAACGGGTTTCCAAACAACCGTTGTTGCGCTTTTATATCTTTTAATACTATGTGTGGACTTTTTTGTGTGAATGTGTGCCAGTTATGTGTGTGAGTGTGTACGTGTTGTGTGTGTGCTGTGTGTATGTGCCTGTGTGTGGGTGTGTGTGTGTGTGTGTGGAGGAGTGTCACCGTGTGTCTGCATGCTGCTTAGCATATTAATTTGCTGAGCAGCAGCATGAGGCAGGCTTGTGCTTGTTGCAGTATGTGTTTGTGTAATCCGGAGGTGTATCTGCCTGTTTTTGATTACTTCTTTAAGAGTTCCTGCACACTCTGCAGGTGTTCTCGTGGAAACAAACAGGACAAAGGGTCAGTCCAGTGTGTGTTTATGTGTGCCTTTGAGAGTGGGGGGTGAAGAATGCATGCGTGTGTGTTTCTTATGGACCCCCACCATCTCTTGCAGCCCCTATTGTGACAAGCTTGGGAGAGGGACGATCAAGGTTTTCTCCTCTCTCATCCTTTTATGGTGTAAAGCTGGCAATGTAGGCGTGTTCTTTCTTTTTCCAAGTGCCCGCATTGCATGGATGAGAGGAAAAGTACCAGGGCAGGCCTGCTTCTTTTCAGATTTACTCAATCTGTACTGATGTGATCTTAAGGACATCTGCTTCTTTCTTAGAATGAATAGCTTGGTTTGAAATTCTAGTGATATTGTCTCCTTATTGTTAAGTTCATGTGCATACAAACAGATTTTTTTGGAGCTTCATCTTAAGTAGTAAGACGCAAAAAAAAAATATTTGAGAGGGGTTGTGACACTGAGCACTTACAAGAATAAATCTACTTCTTGCGTTCGGGAAAACTGATTTACTAATATAAGATTAGTTTTGGGGACACACAAACAGTAAATTGTTGGAAGATGAATAAACACAGAAGAGACACATAAATGTACCGCTTCTGAAGTTGTACAGGAAATAAAGTGCAGATTTATGAACTGTGCTAAATGAGGAAAACATATGTTAAGATTTGTCTGTACAGCTGAGTACATGCATTATTAACTGTACAGATGTACAGAAATTGAATGGGAAAACTCTGTAAAAAGTCAGTAAAAAGTCTAAGGTTTAGCCTTATGTGACCTTTAATCACAACTGTAATCAGTCTCCCAGCTGACAAGGCCATGAACACTGTATTTCATCTTGAACTTGTTGAAATATGCAATATGCTTATACAATATTATGCTTTAGTGAAGACAAGTGAATCATGGCCGAAGACATGACAAGTTCTATGTTTTTACTGTAAACCTTTTGTTCTTTAGGGTTCTTCTCATAAAAGTTCTTCTTAGGGTGAGAGGTGTTGACAATAATTTTGCTCACATGCACAGACTGGTCTTCTGGAGGGAATGTTACTTTCAAAGAATCTTTTCTCCAATGAATCACTCAGTTGTATTCTCCTGTGCTGGGTCACTGCTTCAAACCAGACGTCAAGCTATTTGGAAGGTTAAGATTGACTGAATGCAAAAGCAAAAGCAAAACCTCCTGCTGTATATTTTAAAAAATCAACAAATTTTCAAACATTGTTCATTGTCTGACTGTGTTAATTAATTGTTGGTATTGGTATATCTCATACATTCATGGTCACCAGAGGATCAAATCCACTAATGTTTGTGATCCCCTGTTTTTTCTCCATCATGAGGCTGACAGCTGTATGTCATATCTGAAATATATTTATCATATAATATAAGATATATCTCGTTATATATCTTTTAGCTGGATTGTAATTAATTTTGTTCAGACATCTATGATGCTCAGAGGATACTTGGCCATAACTGACCTACACTGTAGGTATATTCCTACCATTTGGTGGCGAGTTCACTATTGCAGCACTATTGCAACACTATTGTGTGAAAAATCACATACAAGCCTGAGCATTTCTACCCTGTAGCATGATGATAAAGGGTGCAGCCAACCCTAACTCCAGCAATGACACAGTGCTTTGAAGATAGGTCTGGCTTTGCAAGACTTATTTGAGATAAACATCTAAATAACTATTGGATGGGGACCCGAAACATTCATGTCTCCCTCGGGTTAAACTGCTAGTCCGTAAAAAGTCTTAGACAAAATGTTTCAATGTCAAGTTGAATAGTTATCAGCTTCAGTTTCAAACCTCTACAAAAGATATATGAATAAAATATATTTTAATTGTAAATTACAGTACAACACACTGTAGTGGAAAATTTAGAAATGTTTACATTCTATATCCAGTCATGTTAATGTATAGCAAAGGTGAGAGCTCCTTCTCAAACTCACTGTCATCTTTTATACCTCTGCTTTTTCTACTGTGCCTCATTCTTACTGTTTTTTTTTTCAGCTGAACGCTTCAGGTTGTTTTGGCTGCATGAGACAACCATCTTTAGCAACTCTTCTGTCCCCCCCTGTCTGAAAAGTAAGGAACTGATAAGTTTCAACAACCTGCCTGTAACTGGATGGTACAGGTTGCTGTGACTTATCTAAAGTCCAGGTGATTAATCTCAGCATTCATTCCTGAACAAGACAATCCAGGAACTTTTAGCTCCAAGTCTTTAATTTGTTCCATAAATTTTCTCAGGTCTCCAACACAGTTGGTATTTGGTAGTTAGTATTTCATTATCCTGTGGCTTATGGTTATTTCCCCCATTAAGCATTTTACCCTCTGATGTGCGAGTGCTGAAACATCTCAGCTTGTCTGGTTATATTAACAAAAGTTTCAAATACAAAGAAAACAGATGTAAAAAAGTGTTCAAATAGCTTGGAGTTCTCTACCAGAGGCTTGATTAAGTACAATCAGATGTCTTCTCTATTTAGTCAAGTGATTTTTAATTCATGTAGGTTGTATAGAGTTTTTTTTGTGTGTCACTGTTTCCATGGGTCATCATAATTAGTTTGTGACCAATAATGCTATTAAAGTTACATGATTGACCGCGGGAAGAGGGAATTTTAGAAACTACGACAAGCTCATTTGCTGTTTGTAAAAGTGAGCTCATACTGTGTATGGACAAGGTTACATCAGAGGACACAGGGCTTCTCTCTTGTTCAAATAAGGCAAGACAAGACTGAACACAAAAAGACATATGAAATGTTTACAGGCACCACAAACTGTTCAACTCATTTTGACTTTTTTGTCCATTGCACTTTGCCTCTGACCAGCATATGTTTTTTATCACTCATCAGAGAGAAACTCAATGGAATCTGGGCATGTTTGTACCATGTATGGCAGATAGTAAGCCTCTTTAAGCCTATTTAAGTCTCTTACAATCCTATTTACAGTAGTTATAAAGTATAGTGACTAATAAGCAGCTGTATGTTCAGTAACACTCATGAAGAATAGATAGGTTGGTCAATCCCTAAAGAATTTCTGGGCTCACCTGTCAGGTGAAACCAAGCACAGCACAGGAAGGAGCCAGACATGTAGCTATGTACAGATTGTATCACTGATATGGCTCTTTGTTTTGTCTTGACTGATGATGAATACAGCATCCAGTGTTCAGTTTTAGTCAAAGTGGGCGACATCGCTAAGGAGACCGTCCACACTTTACTCAATTTTCCGCTGGCATTGACAGTACAGCATGCTCTCAGTTTTGTACACATTGTTGTTCTAAGTGCCTCAGAGGAATGAAGGACGCCCACTGCTCATGAGTCATACTACTCGGGATAATGACTAGCCTGATAGCGCATTTTCCCTCTCCCACCACCAGCGCACGTCAGATCATGTTACTGGACATGTCAGCCAACCTGCAGGTATCACTGTCACCATCTTTTGATTCAAGACAGTGCCACAGCTTCACCAGAATGCACTAAATATGTTTATTCCTAATGTAATGATAAACAGATAGACATTTAAGGCAGGAATTCCCCTTAAAAACCCTTCTGCTTTCATTTCATACATTCAGTCCCACAGTCAGCCTTCATATCTGATAGAGTCTGACTTTATGAGTCTCAGAAATATGTGGGCCTCTCACAGATGCTCATTCCCTCAGCTACCCACACCTCTCTGAGGAGTTAAAGTATTCCAGTTCAAACAGGAAGCACTACTATTTGCTGTATCCCAATCACCTTTGAACCCTACTTCACTCAAAAGGAATCCCAGGGTAGTCCGTAACCAGACTCTGTCGAGTTGTTCAAACTGTTATTTTTAGCTAAAAAACATTGTGGAGCCAGAGTGGGCTATGCAGTCGTGCTGTTTCTCAAGGGGATAATTGAAACCAGACACGTGATGATGTAGCAGCTCCATCTGATGACAAGGTCCCACATTCTTACTTCTATGGTATTTTTTGAGATTACAAAAAAAGCAGAATCAAGAGAGTGAGCTGGTGACCACAGAAACCATCTTGCAACAGACAGTTTAAATCCACACTGTTGAGGTGAATGACTGTTGAACCTTTGTTAAACAGAGAAACATGGTAAATGCCCATTTAAAACAACCCAGGTGAGATTTACTTTGATTGGATTATGTGGTAATGCTAAGGCAACAAAAACAGACATCACATGGTGATATGTCTCAATTGTCTTTTGATGAGCAACAGAATGTGTCACACTTAAAATAACTTAAAATAATCACATTATAGAAAATAAACCAAGTGTGAGTGGAAGTGGGCGCATTGACCACACTGTACCGCAGGTCTTGGTTGTTTACCTGCCACATGACTACAGGACTAGATCATAAGCAGTATTTACAGTGTATATTTCAGCAAGTTTCTCTTGGCTGATATCATATCTCACCTATTATACATTGTATGAAAAGATACTTTGTGAATTTCAATCATTCTCTGGATAGTGTCATTTCTGTTACTGGACATATCAGCCAACTTCATTATCAACTTTTATTAGCTTTCTAATAAACACAGACATTAAGGAGGAATAACAGCTGCATTCAACCTGAGTTGCTGTTGTTAGGTCACTGATTTGTTCTCTATTGCCCCAACTAAACTAGAGTAGCAACCACAAAACAGGCCTTTCTCACAGTGGATATTTTTACTTTGAATAGTCAGAAAAGCACAGATGTTATTGATAACACTAATAATGGCTTATAAATGCTGTCAAGTGTAAACCATCTTAATAAGGCTTAACTGTGTGTCAGTGATCAAGAATGCGCACCCGAAGACCCTGAGACAAGACCAAGAAACCAAAGCAGCTACGGGAACTTAACCATCATCAGTTTTTTATTTATACCTCTGCTTTTTCTACTGTGCCACGTCATACTGTCCTCAATGATAAAGGGTGAAACATTTGTTGAAAACATAACACAACTATAGTGTTGCGTGACCTAAAACAGGAAAAAACAAGCACAAATAAATTCATGTAACATAAAGAACATCCTTGTTTGAATTAACTACACTGCCAAATGTTGCACAACTTCCAACTCTGCCCTTGAACCCACAATCCTAAACAGCCTTTTACACAGAGTTGTAGCTCCACTTAGTGGAGAATACTTTTTTTGTGGCCTACAATCACATCTCTCCCCCCAAAAAAAGTTCCCTAGACTATCTCTGGGAAAATCGAGCGCTGGTTCTTGCCCATTTGAAGTTATCCAATTAAATCTAATGGGCTTGTAAATAGACTGACTTAATTTGATCAATGCTTTGTGCCAGAGAGAGGGGGAGAGCGAGAAATGACATCAAAACACACAACAAAGGAGATTAAATGAGATTCAAAAAAATCTGCTTAATATCAAAATGGCAATGTGTAAGTATACATATAACTATAACCTTAATGTCACACAGAGTTGGGCCTAACAAATAAGATAGGATTGTAGTTTTTCTTTGTTGCTCACTAACTTGAAGACTCAGTTTATGTGTGAAATTCTATCATTTTAATGATCCGTGCTCTGAGACTCTCTGGCCTCTTCTTTCTCACTCCATAAAGATGAATCTTTGGGGGAAAAACTGTGTGGTTGACCTGCTTGTTTAGAGACAAAGGATAATTATCAGCTTGATGTCAGTCTTTAAGTTGTTTGCTTTTCCACAGTAGTTTAAGAAGTATTCTAATGTTTTGCTTTGGAAAACCAGTACCCTTAGTTAAGCACTATACTTAAGCACAGTTCTGAGGTTTGTCTATTTCAATTGAGTATTTTCATTTTATGCTTTACAGTTAAATTTTAGACATTCAGATGAAAATACTTACTTACACTTACCTACTTGACTTTCACATTTACTTTGTTTTGCATACAAAAAATATTATGAATTCCTAAAAATCGATGCAATCAATGTTACACAAATTACCCAGCTATATATAACAGTTAACTATATGTTGCGGGCACAAAGGAGCCGGAACCCAAGCGCAGAATCGTTTGAGGAAAAAAAATAATTTATTTGAACACAACAG
>JAPZDZ010000026.1:14347904-14369553 GCA_029783805.1 Acanthurus tennentii | reverse complement strand
GACAGCTCCGGCTGAGAAGAGAAAAAAAAGAAACGGATTAGTGCATAAAAGCCAAAACACAAATCACAACCACAACAGTATACTCTTTCCAAAGTCAAACTCAAGCACTTTAAAGTTTAAATTTCAAGCACCTCTGGCAACTTCCAGCTGTATTAGTTATGTGTTTGCACATTTGTTATTTATTAGTATACAAAATTATTTTTAGGATTTTTCATCAAATTAAAACAGATGTTACTGTATTACAAACAGAAAAATATAGTTTTTTTTTTTCAACAGATTGCTATAGAATGGTTTTATAACGTGTTACCAAGTACACTTAGCATCCAATAACCTGAACCAATATGAACCATTCATTGAATGACTAGACAAATTATTTTCATTCCATTAAAATTTAATGCCCACACATGGCTCTGGCCATGGCTCTGCCTATTTTTTTTTTTTTTAATTCTCACAAATCTTAGCAAAAATACCATGGAAGCATCATACAAGCAGCATTACATTTCTCACTTATTTCATAATAAATAAAAGATCAGCTTTAAAAGTTTAATGAACTAATACAATGTGAGGAACATGCACATACAGAACATGCAGCAATCACAGCAATTAGATGCTGCTTAAAAATTAAGCGATTATTAATAATTTTTCAATTATATTATGATATACAACTTACATTGGCTTTTTTATGCATGTGCTCATACTATTTTACGTACTAAAGAAAGATTTTTAAATGCAAGACTTCTTCCTTTAAAAGACTAACATCTTGAACGCAAAATTATTAGAAACGTCCTCGACTTCTTGATTAGGGCAAACAGTGTGAAATGATCTCCGGTGTACCTGCTAGCTCATTAAAATGCCGGGCAGGCGGTCGACACAGATGTCAGCGTCTATGGTACAGTCACATGAGGCGAGACTGGGCGCGAGGGGGTTTCTGAGGCCGTAGGAAGCTGAGCTGAGAAGCACTCGGGTTTTTCCGTGAATCCGATAAAACACGAAGTGCAAGCTCGTCCCACGACTTCGCCGTAATGGTTTTGAAGGTCCGCCATTGGTCCCAACCGTCCATCCGCCGAGGAAGGGAGGCGGGGACGAGCTGTTGAATGACGGCCGCAGCTCTGTTGACACTTTCGAGCCGAGACACCGTCTGGGACCCACACGGGCCTACCTATTTCACATTTACAACGTGTTAAGATAACAGTTGAAAGAAGCGGACCGCGTAATCATTTCTTTTGTCACCGGGGGATTGTGTGTATCGTGTGCGGACTGACGGGACGATACGGAGCGAGACGTTTTCACAGGTTGATGATGAACGGACGTTTTCACAGGTTGCATTTGGCACCGAGCAGGGAATCCTCTAAAAGTAAATACATGTTTTTTGTCTTCATAGGTTGTTCTTAGAAACCCAGGCTAATATTTTAAGGAGAAATAGGCGGCGCCTGCTGTTTCCTGGAAAAATAAAGATCTCAGAGGAGAATGACAATGGGTGTTTTATAAGTTATCTAGCAATACATCATGAGCATGACACATTTGATGTTCGCAGTATGGGCTTTGTTCACTGAAGTTGAGGCTCAGACTTGGGCTACAGGCAGCGTGTAGGAGCTTTGTCTGTCAATAAAGAGACAGTCTACCCTGAACAATTTGACAGATAGCCAATCAAATCTGTTATTCAAATTGGTCCTCTTATGTCAGTGACCTATATCTTATGCATGTGCGCCAAGACTCCTCACTAACCTCCACATCAGTTCAGACAGCATGGGGATCAACGGTTTAGACAACCAAGCGCAGCCGTCCGGCGGAGTTTCTCGGACGGAGCAGCCAGCTGCGGATCCTGAGATTGAGCAAAGAGATGCTCCTCAAGAAGCAGAAAAGAACGGTGATGATCAAGCGGCCGGCAGCGAGTGTAAAATCGTGCAGGAGGACAGCGCCGTGCAACTGATCGAGGGCGGCTGCAAGTCGACCCTCTCCACGGCTTCTGAGTCCGATGCTGGGGTCCAGGTGGAGACGCACGGCCACGGAGCCGGATTCGTCCCACCAGAGGGAGGTTATGGCTGGCTGGTTGTTTTTGCAGCCACCTGGTGCAACGGGTCTATCTTTGGGATCCAAAACTCTTTCGGTATCCTCCACTTCATGCTGATGAATGAGCACGCAGACCCCAATGACAAGACGTCTCAGTTCAAAGTGGGTGAGTACCAGATGAACTTGACAATGAAATGAAACAAAACATCAACTTTTTGGAAACAAGTATATCGTGCCCTGGATGTATGTTTGGTTATCACTTGTATGAAAAAATGTTTGATATTGGACGGCCAGTAAATTTAGCGCGATTAAAACAAATTATATATGTATGTAAAACCAGCCTTATATTAGTTCGTGATAGGTTACTATATGTGTGTCACGCACATGCAGCAGTCTAAAAATGATGTGGGTCAGCCCCGAGTTCAAGTGAGTTTACCCTGCACTTAAAGGGCACAGTAAACATAGTGTTAGCCTATATTACATGTGTGCCTTACCAACACATTACTTGTATCCTGCATTTTCGTTGTCTTTATGCTTTCTAATAAAGCTCCTAACCTTGTAGTTGAGCTGGTCAGTTGCAGAGCATCACCCTTCATGTTTAATGATTAACAGGCATTTAACTTCCTCACTGTGTACTCGCTATTCATTTCTTAACACCACTGTTATTCTAACTCCATTAACCAACTGCTGCAAATCCATTTCTGTTTGTCACGAGAAACCCTTTCATAAAGTGTTTCCCTTGAAGGCTGGAAACTATAGAAATGTAATACAGACATGTGAACACTTTTTTAAAACTGTGAGCATTAACTGTGCCCACAAAACTTTGCAAGTGAGACATGTAAAAAGTCAAAATTTCTGCACCCACTTAATAACTAATGGTAGTGTTCAATATTTAACTAATACTGCATGGATTTAAAAAAAAAAATTCTTTCACTGGACTGGACTGTGACAGGACTGGACTGTACTGTATATATACTGTATAGAGACCGTATACAGAAAGTATATAAAAAGGCTAAAGTGCGTCATGCTGATTTTTATCAATTTTAATCTGTTGTTCTGCATGCTTTTTAAAAAATTGTCTGTGGAAGATTACATCCGTCAAGCTTTCACTGAATGTTGAATCATTTCTCACGGTATAATGGGTAGTGCAAAATTGACTATAAAAAGCAGACAGAGAGCTACAGCTTAGTCTTATTTTATATAGATATATTAGTGTCTAGGCAAAATATAAAAACAAGACGTGCACACTCTCTGAGCCCGCTGATGCTCCATCACAGTGAATAGGTAACTGACATTTTCTTGTTCTTGCTCTTGTGCTTTTTTAACCCTTAAGCATTTGCCTTTTTTGGGCCTTTTTGGAATAGGTGAATCAAAAAGCTTTTTACAGAGAACTATTAAGCCAAAACAGCATATATGTATTAGTGAATTTGTGAGTGGATAATCAAACAAAATCAAACATGCATGTCTACAAAAAATTAAACACTTAAATCTTAATAAGTTGTGCTTTGTCAATAGCTTAAGTGGAACACTGGTGATCTAACCTAGAGGAAATGTTGAGGTCAAAAAGCTGAATTTTGTCAGTGAAACATCTCTTGGCCATGCATATCTGGAGGTTTAGTGTTACATAGTCTCAGCCTTTTCTCTGAGGTTGCTTATCACATCAACAACTACTGACTTACTGTGTATTCACAGAGGATTTCTTAGAGATATAGAGAGAGACTTATGATTCAAGCTAACTGCTTGACGAATGGAGGAAATCGTGGTCTGCCAAAAATTTGGTAAAAAAGAAATGTCTCTGAGGAGGGGAATAGTATTTAACTAGAGTGGTTATTTTTCATATTTTTCTATCAAGTTCCACAACCACCAGCAAGGTCAAGATGTGGAAAGGGATTATGTATCCATGAACAATAAGACCTTCTCATCAACATGAAAAACTGATTTAGGAAGAGAAATCAAATGCTCAGACATGATCAAGCTTGGTTGAGTTGTTTTGTTTAGGCATAGGTCAAAATAGTTAATGCCATCTTACACCTCGTCACCTCTAATTTATGTGATGGAAATCACAGAGTTTAGGGCCAGCGTGACGATGCATCACGTTACTTTCGGGTTTTTGTGTAATAGAGAACTGAGAATCAACTGGGCCTTTAAACAGATACACTAATCCTGGCAGTTGCTTTTCAAGAGTTATCTTAAGCCAAATATATTACTTATCACAGAAGGCAGTTAAGTTTAACTGTATTTCTTCTCAGTGTCCGCTTTTTTTTTTTTTTGGTTAAGAATTTCATTTCCAGCCTTTGGATTTGATTCTTAGTTGTTCTCATACGTGAAAGGATTAAGCTATTACACTGAGTCCTGACCTTATCCCCCCAGAACAAAACAGAGGGGAACAGCTTAACTTTAATTCTCACAGTTGTAAAGGCTCCCTTTGAACAACTCTCCAGTCTGAGATGCTAGAGTGTGTATAAGTAAAATTAATATGTGTAGGGCATCTTAAAACAACAAGTCGTATACTTCATAAATGATAAACTAAAGGACCATAAGAAGAGAAGCTGAAAAGAAAACAACGAGATTTAAGGGATGTGATTAAATTTCTCTAAGAAAGTACCATAAGGTTTAATACAAAGCTTGATTATGCTGGGTATTTTCTAAGCCTTGAGGGGTAAACAAGAGATTTCAAAATGGCTCATGAGTATCAAGTTGGGGGCAGAGAACACCCTTTTTCTTAAGTTAAGAGAATTTAACGAAGGAAAGGTGAGCTGGTTATGAGTTGCAGATGGGGTTGTTTTGCTAAATGATCGCAGCATGTTGCGGTCAGAGGTTTCATCTCTGTTGTAGCCACAGCAGGACAAAAACTGCTTGCATATAAAGGTATGCATGGAAGTGCAGGTGTTAAGCAGGACATTCTTTTTATGGTTAAATAAAGCCCAGGTTTTCTTTAACTCAATGGCGAGTGAGCCCCTTGTGAGGGAATGTGTAATTGAATATGAGTGCACCAAATGGGAGAGAAGTTTGAGTTGCAGTACCTCTCTGCCGGGAATGTGTGCGAAAGAGCAGAAGAAAGGGAGTGAGTGAGCCGGTGATTAATTTTTCATCCCTGAAATCGTTTGGTGTATACCCTACTAGAATAAAACAGATCAGTATAAAGACTGCAATGTCACAAAAAATGTATCATTGTTCATTTTCAAGAGAATTTTATTGCTTTATATAAAAACATAAGGCAAGAGTCAAACTACAATTCAGTATCTATAAGTTTTGCTATTAGTTTCTCTTCATGCCCCTCTTTAAAAAACATAGCTCATGCCACCCACACAAAAAATGACTATTATCAATCATTAACAATGACAGAGGAAAAAGGTCTCAGTTGAGTTTTAGGAAATAATGGTCAGTGCAATAGCACTAGCTAACTACCCCTTATTTGTTTGTTTTGTTTGTCTTTTTGTTTGTCTTGTTTTGTTTTTCCTAGATAAATTATATTCTTTTAACTCCCTTTATATTTTTTTTCAGATCAACCATCCCCGTCCTTTATACTCCTCCATGCCCCTTATTAGGGCCCACTCCCAGTATTTGAACTGCTTATTGTAGTAGAGGTATTTTTATTTTTGACTTTGTTCCTACTCTTAAGTATAAATCATACTGACAGGAGCCTCTGAGAGAGTTTTCCAATAAATCTTAAAAATCTGTGTTATTAATAAATGGCATGCATGCATAACAAGTTCATAGGGCCAGTCTTGCACATAAAAAATAGGCTCTCAAACCACATAAGAGGGAAAATAGAAAGATATCAGGGGGCTGCATGCACCTTAGTGCCACACTAACAAAAACACAACACACAAACAAAATAATTTGGTACCGTAGTACTGAATGGCTCCTTGTGACTGCAGTAATCTTTGGGCAACAGTGGTAACATACAAGTAAAATATATTCAGAGACTGGGATGTTTTTTTAACCTTTTACCAAAATTGTGTGCTCAAATATTGAGTTGTGTGTTTGATCACGCCTCTGTCCTCGTTGTGCAACCTTGTTCTATGCTTTTTGGCTTGGCAATCATTAGGGTAAAATCAATATCACTTTTAAACATTTTTTGTATGGAGCTGTGGATAGAGAACATTCAGCAGGTGCCATTATGTAAAAAATGAACAACAAAGTTTGTTTTTTAAATGACCATGTACTACTCTAATCAACTAATTAACTACGGGGGAAAACTCATAAATCCCCCAGGCCTTTCAATGAACCATTAAGTAAAATGTAATGGCTGGTTTTAGCAATGTATTTTTTTTATTTGTGGTCAGAATGTAATCTTGCACAATATCAGATGTGGTCACCACTTATTAACTGACATTTCTGAAAGCCAGTAAACAAAATTGTCTAACCAGGATTCAAACAGGTGTCTGTGCTATGCTGTCCAAAATCAAACATACCCCTTTGTTAACATATCCTTTTGCTTTGTGTTGTACTATGTTGTAATTCTGCTGCCCCTGGTTTTTACCAGGATAGCTGAAAATCTCAGGTTGGCAGATCAGGGAGTACTGTTAAATGTTTGGCATTCCAGGCGGCGGGGGATTGAGTTTAGGTTGGATCAGAGTCTCTAAAGTCTCTATGGACTTGTAAGCAGTTACATGCTTATGATCAGGCCCAGGCATGGACTGTTTTTCTTTTTTTTTGAAGTGGTATTATTTTAACATCAATGAATTTATCCTTTCCAGTAGATATAATAGAAAAATAGTAAAAGAAAGAGACAGCAAAAGGGAGTGGGTAAGCGATAAGATGCATCAACCTTTTTCACAACTGGGAACCAGCACAGAAATTATGGTATTTGAAAGCTCCCAAAGGCATGAAATATGATTGCCAGTTGTAAGTTTGTTTTAGAGTAACAAAACAGACCTATCCCTGAAAAACACATCCAGTATATATCCATAACCCCCCTTAACCCCCACCCTTCCTTGCGTCATAGACAGTGTAAACACAAGTTGTTTGCACACCAGTAAATATAAATATTGGTTGCTTGGAGTATGGTGTGACTAGTGACCATCAGAAGGAGCTCATGGAGCATCAAGAGATTCCTGCTGTTAAAACACTTTCAGGCTGAGGGTGAAACGTTTGAAGACAGTCCTCTCACATCTGTGACATCTGGTCCTCCTAATTACTTGCCTCACACTGGCATCCTCTGCAAACTATGCAGCCTGACCTGATGTAGCCTGCCGTGCGGTGATTAACCAGTTAGGTAGCTCGTCCTGACAACTTAGGTGATGATTAGCTTTATAAACCTGTGCCCCTGTCATTACACAGTACAAGACTATTTTATGCGTGACTATTTTATTAGAAATATGAGAAACTCTGATAATAAAGTTATAACTTATGTTTAATTTCTTTTTTTCCCTTGCACTTGATGTCATTTTCTTGGAAGAGTACGACTTGTGTTACATGTCTTCTAGCTACATTCTGAGTTAGCTTGTTGTAACTTGTTTTCTTCTCTGCAAAGTCTCTCAAAATGACTCTTTCTTTACTGTGTGCCAATAAAGGGGGTCACTTTCTTGACAGTCAAATGCACTGTCCAATAAGACCAGGTCAGGATTTAACTAAGATAAGCTAAATAGCTAATGAGGATTAAGCTGTTACATTAGCAGGCTCCTGCTCTGCTAAACGGCTTATAGTTTCGAATTTACCAGAGACAATATCTGCTGGGGAAGCTCACAGAGTTAACATGTCAGTGACAGATGCTTATTTCAACTTTGTCTTTGGTGATGGTAAAAGAAGATTCCACTAAAACTCTAGCAAGCCTACCTATCACACTACCTCTGTTTTTTGAACTATTCTCAATAATAGTATCTTTTAATGTCTGCTTTTTTTTTTTTTTTTTTTGCTGAAACGAACATCTACTTCTCATAAAAACACATTGTCCTCGCCTAGCACCTGCTAAGGACATTTGATTCGGCCTTGAGGAAATAGGGTTCAGTACCAAGTTTAAGCTTGTACCTTAGCCTTTCCGTTTATGTTACAAAAATATGCATGGCTATTGTTATTTTAACTGAGAGCACCCAAGACAATTTCTAAAACAATATGTTGCATTGTTCAGTTAATGGAATATTTCCCCCTGTGTCTGAGGAAAATCATGTTGGCCAAGGATGGTGTCGTCACAAAACATTTGGACAGTGATGTGTTTTTGATTTTCTTGGCACATTAAATTTGAAAGAAAACAATGCCTGCGAGGTTAAAATGTGGATTGTTTTGTGCCCCAATGACCGATTCATTCATATTCCAAAAAATATTGTCTCCTAGTTTCTGGTGTAGCATCTATCTACATACGTAGCGATTTCTCTAAGTTAGTAGTTTTTTTTATATTATTTGCTCAGATTTGGAGATACCATATGTGTTTCAGAATTCTGCTGTTCCTTACTATACAAACGTCAGAGGTGAATCGAATTTTGTTGGTACTCTGTGACTCAAAACAATGAAAACTTTTGAAAAAGTCAGCAGCAACCTGTCTTTCCAGGAAAATGCCTTTGTTAATCAGGATAATCAACAGAGCATGCTGTGAACAATTTTCTTTGAAAGTGTTTCTGGTGAAGATTCTTAGTCTAGATTAAACCCCCTGTGGACATAAAACAGGGGAATTAAGGCTACAAGTTTGTACTTAAGCCTCTTTTTTTCCCTCTTCAAATTCACTGTCCTGGAGTAAAAAGCAAATAGAACAAAATGGTGTCACTGTCCTAACACTGTAACTCATGTCCTGTAGCTGCTACCAAACCTTAGTGACCTTAATCTTTTGCTCCATATTAAAACTACAATGTGGAGTTAATCCACCCATCACAGCAATGTAAACTTGAAAATGTCAGTGTTGTTTTGAAAAAGGTTATGAATGTTATGAATGACTCAATGTCAGTACACTCACAGCAGTGGAAAAGGTGGCTTGTGTGGCATGCAGGGAGATAATTGAACTAATTCAAGACTGGTGTCAGCTATGTGCTCACACATGACATGGATCAGTCAGAGCAGACACATATATAAGCATGTACATAAATATGTTACATCACCCTAGTATATTTGGTTTTCTTTTTATTTTGTCATTAAACAACATCACACGCTTGAAAAAAATGCAGTAGTTCAAAACGCAGTATGCATCCACTGAACACAGTAATTTTGCATGCATGACTAACGCAAGCTAAACAAAGCAGTCTCGCTAAAGTCTCTTGGTACACTATATGATACTGTTGCTAACAGCATATCCCCGCTGAGAGAATTTTCTTCTCTCAGTATGACCTGGGTCCTATGGAGTTTCTCATTCTCTCTCTCTCTCTGGTTGACTGCATCCATCCCGAAAAGAGAGGAAAGCTTGTTAAGCCCTTTCACCACGCACGCACACACACACACACACACACACACACATCTTTTCATTTTGCTACAGTCTCCCTCGCTGTGTTCTTTTTCTTTTGTTTGCAAGTGTTCAGAACTAATCGTCTTTAATGACTACACTCCATTCAATCTTTTCAGAGATTCAGAGACCTTTGCTTGTGCCAGAGCAGGGGGAAAAGGGGGATTTGGAGGTGGGACTGGCAATAAAAGAAAGGAGAGAATGGAGGAATAAGACATGAGTTTCTGTTGCTTGGTTAGCCTGTGAATGAAGGTCGATCTTGCATTTTGCGGACACCGTGCTTTTGTTATTTTAAAGGGTTGCATTGAGGGTACAGTACATTGTGCTGTCAACAGTTTACGCCAAGAACTCAATCAGTGTTCTTTACATTGGTTCCGTCAAGAAGGCCTGTGGATGCAGGCTTGAGCAAAGTAATTGCCTAATTTACCATAACAATCATCAGTTAATAGAACTACTGGTCCTGCTGGTTATTTTACTGTCTCAGAGTTGGATTGGTGCTGCCTCCAGTTACACAGTTTTCTCTTTTCCCCTGAACTATTTTCTGCTTGAAGCTGAGTAAAGGATTGAGGGTGTGGATAGTAAGAGCAGCGGGTTCTGGAAGATTAACCCTTGAGCGTATGCTATCCTCTCGTCTTTCAATAGGTTCTCAACAATTCTCTATATTGTCTGTCTGTGGTCCTATCTCCTCATAGTAACACTTTATATGCACTTAAAGAAAACCTAAAATGCAGGAATAAGCAAACTAACAGCCTTACTTTGAAGAGACAATAATGATAATATTAAACATTGTCACTTACACCGTCATTAATACTAAATCCTGATTTTTTCTATCAGTGAAAATAAAATTTTCTTCTTTGGTCTTTATTCCAACCACACATTTTTTTCTGGTAGAAGAACAGTGTTATGTTCTGTTTTACAAAGAACCATCAAACATGTAGGCCTATTCAGAGTAACTGTAAACTAATATACACAAATGTAGATCCATATAGGGCCAAAAATGAGTAGCATTCATTTTTTTTGCAGCATATGGAGAAAAAACATATGGCCAAATGGAAAAACAGATGGAGAAAGTATTCAGAGCCCGGAAAACCAACCTGTAAAACATTTTACAACTCTGTGGTATTCTGAAGATGAACCAATAACAGAGTGTCTAAGGTTGCTGTAACAGCAACATCAATAAGAAAGGTATGAGGAGCCAGAGAAAGACCAGTATAGGCAAAAGTATTCCTAATAATAGAAGCACGCAAAGCTGTGGACATAAATTTTTAAGATTCCAGGCACCAGATGACTGCAACCCAAACCAAACTCGACCTGATTCTGTCAGACGTTTTGGGCTGAGCACTTTTTTGGATGGTTAACTTTTATTGCTTTTCATATGTCATGAAACTTCTGATTTATTTCTGACTGCATGCTGTCTGTCTTTGCATGCAAGATCGAGGCTGCAAGGCTGTTCTTGCAGAACACCTCTAGAGGATGTTATCACTGAGTTACGGAGAATAAGATTTTATTTTACTAACTTTTTAAGATTTCATTTTAGTTTAGTTTTGCTGTTAGAATGCATT
Organism: Acanthurus tennentii; assembly: GCA_029783805.1. Classification (NCBI taxonomy): domain Eukaryota; kingdom Metazoa; phylum Chordata; class Actinopteri; order Acanthuriformes; family Acanthuridae; genus Acanthurus; species Acanthurus tennentii. The sequence goes on along the minus strand of JAPZDZ010000026.1, from coordinate 14,358,612 downwards.
TATTAGTTTTGATTTACTTTTGTTTTATTTTTAGAAAAGTGTAGATTTAGTTTTTGTGTAGTTTTCAGTTTTTTTTTAGGCAAAGTAATATTGTGTCAGAAAAATATGATTAAATTATATATTGTAAAAAAATACATTTACAAAGTGTACTACTAAATACTTAAAATTTAAATATATCTACCACTTAGTTTTACTTATTTCCAGCATGAATAAATATCAGCTTTGATTTCATTGTGCAACTTTTGTTGCAAAAGGACAACAAATAAACATGATACCTTATTGCTTAAAAACTGTGAACTGAAATGTTACTTTAAATAATTAGGCTGAAGGTGTTTCAGTTTAGTTTAGTTTATTTCAGTTTTATGTAACAAAAAAAACCCTGATGCAAAGCCACGTATTTTTATGGGGGTTACAACTATCATTTGCTTTATGCCATTTTCACGCCAGACTTCACCTTACTATATGTTTTCTATGTACTCTGTCATTATTTGTAACTCTAACTGGAGAGATTCAAGACATAAGTAAACAAGACAGTTTACACATGTTTTGTATCGTGACAACTGTATGCCTATTATCTTCATACTGAAAGACAAGCAGCATGTGTTCGACCCTCTTGGTAAATATGATGCAAGATGGTGGTCACAAAACTGACACTTGAACAGTTGCAAAAGTAATAGATTTCAATATATTCAAACTATGCAATGCCCCTCAGGTCCACAGAGCATTTAGCAACATGCTCATTGTTTTGGATTATGGCCTGCATCATCACTTTTAAGATTAACTCTCACTGCTTTCATCAGCGTCATTTTTATATACCACCAAATGAGACAAAAGCAGAGCAAAGATTTTAAGGACAAATGGTGAAAACAGCCAGTTACCGCACTAGAGAACCTAACCCTTACAAGGTAACTTGTTCTCTCTTATACACCATCACGTTTCTTCACTTCTCTGGCAAATCTTTTGCTTGCCATTTGTCCAGATACGCATCTCATGCATTTAAAGATGTTTTTTTGGCAAAAAGGTACACTGTAAACTGCACATAAGCCAATGACAGGAAAATTGGCAAGTTGCTTGTCAAGAAAGTTAAACATCTAATGAGCTGGAATTTTCGCAAAAAATTTGAGACCAAAATGTATCGAGAAAAGTGCTTGTAGCGCTTTTTTAAATCACTGTTCATCAATCAATCAAACATTAAACAAAACATACTGAGTCCCTTTGGATGGTGGTTTTTAGCTCTCTAGATCAGCAGTGCAGCGTGGTGCAACTGTTCTGCTAAGGTGCTTATGGGTAGCCAAACCCACACTTCCTGGCTTAACATTTAAGTAGGTAAATCTGCTCTCATGCGACTTTGTCTTTTATTTCTCTCTCAGTGGTATATATTGTAACATGTAGTTTCGGCTGAAATGGGATGGGGCTGTTTAGGCTGTTGTTTCTCCATCTGTTCTGCAGGTTGGATCCCACTGGTGGGGCAAAAAAAACATTGCAGGGGGAGGCATGGTTGACCAGTCCATATGATTTATGTAGAGAAAATAAGAAAGAGTTTATTAATAACATGTGATTGGGATCTTTTTTATATTGAATAAAGTTTAATATTCCGTTTAATATTATTTTCTTTTGTTCAAGTGGGGTGGCACATTGCTTTTCATCTTTTTGGCCTCTGAGGAGGGGCATGCAATGTAGAACACCTGTGCCATTTTCAAATACCATTTGACCAACCAAACTGTTTCCCCTATTTAGATCCCCTTCTTTATAAACCCTAGGTATCTGCTACAGGTCCTAGGATGGCTTGTGCCTCAATATAACCTTTAATCATTTTGTGAGGAAACTTACAGAGTGGTGGGAGTTCATGAAGTACATGTTAAATTTGAGCATCCTCCCCTCTCTTGTTCCATTTAGATAAATAAACTATAGGAAGGCTAGGCTGCAGTCCCACCCTTCAGCTATACAAAACTGAACTTTGTAGTGTACACTGTTTACCAGCAGGTGTACGCTTGCAGGATTTTGTATGCCTCTCTTACTCAAAGGCGACCAACCTTTGTATTATTGGTTGCAGCCTTTGTTGGAAATTGTGTGAAAATGCAACAAGCTTCTTAATGCAAAAATAATTGTGCCTGCTTTGATTTAGGCACAATTGTGTTGCTTTGCACTTATACCAAGCATACTTGCTGTATACAAAAAACACATTAATGATTTTAATAGTTTAAGTGATGAATTTTCTGTTATTCATGCAACAGTAAATGTGTGTTAAATAAGAAGCTATTCTCACGTAACAGAAGTAAATTGGACTGATTGTTGAACTAAGCACCAGCCTTTGAAATATCATTTTAGAGGCCAAAAATTCCTTGTGGAGAATTTTGCTGGATATTTGACAAATATTCACTCCAGATCCAGCAGCATCTTCTTACTCAGGTTCATCCTTTGTTGAAATTGAGGGATAGTTCAATCATCTGTGAACTCTTGCTTTTCACCACAGCGGTTTAACTGAGAAACCATTAATTACTACTGTTTTAATCACAGGAAACCAATATATTTTTTAACTCCATTGTGCTGGCTTGCCCATATTGTAAAAACAATTATGTTAAAATATGCTTAATTGGCCTCATGTGGCACAACTATCATAATAGCTATTTTTTAACTTTTTTTTTTACATAAACATTTAAATGTAAAATTTGTTACTGTTTAGTATCTCATGTCAAATAAACAAACAACTTAAGATCAGTGCTGAAATGGATTACACCACTAAACATATGGTCACTGGTCACATTATTAAAACTTTTAGTAAACCCTTCATCATTTTTACTCTCAATCTTTTCTATCAGACTCCATATCTTTTTTTTAATTATTAAAAAAATAGAGAAAGGAGAGAAAGTGTACAAAAATTATTAGTAATCCTCAACTTAGTTTTCTATGATGATTGCTATGCCTTTATAAACTCAACCATTAGTCACAACCTTGTTTTTCACATTTTTTTCTAACATTGTCATATAAAATTAGTTTTTTTTCTGTCATATTGTGATTTTCTTCTGTTGAGCGTACCGCATCCTGAAAAGAATGTGCGCAAAGGCTGTCACACAGCGTCTCCAGCCTGTGTCATATTGTATCCAAGAAAAAAAAGACAGAAACATACAAACAAACATACAAACAAAAAACAAATCCAGGAGAACCCTGTACATATATATTACAGAATGTTTAGGTCAACCTCCACTGTGTTTACATAATTCTTTGGAGCTCATTTCAGGTAAACTAGTTCATCCATCTGTTTGTCATTCTCCCTGGTCACAACCCCATCTAGCTGTTGGATCAGTGTGACCCACAACCCAGACTCCAGGGTAGACATTAAAGCTACCTTTGCTCCCCAGGAGACTTGACCCAGACATTTGTTTGTTAGCTTTTCAGGGTACGTGATGTCCCTGTTGGATCACTGTCGCTCGTTATGTTTTAACGTGGGATTGATATTACACCACAGGCCAGAACTATCCACTTTGATCCAGTTTTTGATCTGCTTAATCACCATGTGAAATCTTATAGTGTTTCTGATGTGCATGATGCAAGTAAAGACACAATAAAGAACTAGATAAATCTGTATTAATAGCATACCACATCAGGGCATGTAGGGTCACACACACAGTAAAATTTCAAAAGAAGTGTTCAAGGTCTTAAAAAGTCTGTCCTTGTACTCAAACATTTACATGCGTGAGTACAAGATTTGACCCGGTACACATGATTTCCTTTGGCCGTGACCTCGGATGAGATCAAAGGATGGCACAGAAAGGAGGCTAAACATGATGACATGCCTTTAAGTTCAGGGAATTGTGTTTAAAGGCCATGTTGTTGCTCACTGATGCATTCTCTATTTCCATAAAATGGTTTCCATGTGCAAAAAAGGAAATACTTTTCAGTTATGAAGCAAGCTCGAATTTGTTCTTCTTCCTTATCTTCCTCTTTAAATTTTCATGTCCTGTATTCAATTTCAAGTAGGGCTATATGCACACTACATTTGTACATTTGTTTGACACTGTAATGGTAAAAATAATAAGGATGTTCTGAGGCAAATTCTTTAGCTACATATCAGCTGTGGCTTTTAAGAACTACAGAAACCGTTTAAAGACTAAACATGACAACATGAGTTGCTGTGTAGTTTCCATGTAGGAAATGCAATCTATTTTTCCTCTTTTTTTATATGTCAGTTGAATTGCACAGTACTGTATATTGTATATCAACTATATTGTAATTCATGACTGTGCACAGTGCATTTAATGTTATATGAAATTTGGTCCTTGCTTGATGAAAAAAGATGCATAAGTTTCACTTTTATTTAGTTTCGATGAAAGCTTAAAACATGCAGCATTTCCATGCTTTTGATGATAAATTCTCTTTCCTCTCCACTTCTTTTTTAGCCTGGGTTGGGGCCCTGGCCATGGGCATGATCTTCTTCTGTTCACCTGTGGTCAGTATGTTCACAGACCATTTTGGCTGCAGGAAGACAGCTGTCGGTGGTGCAGTACTGGCTTTTATAGGACTGCTCACTACATCCTTTGCAAAGTAAGCTACTGTACATTTATTAGAGAGAGCATTTGTGTTAACTAAAAAAAGTTATTTCACAACACTGAATGAATCTTCCAAGTCTCCTTTGACTATCAAGACTAAAAAAGTAACCTGTCTGTTGCACCTCACTGAAAATGAGCAAGAGTCTAGTTATCTTTTATTACTTGTTTTTTGACTGCTTTTTACCTTAATTGATGTTACAGCAAAAAAAATTATCAAAAAAATAACAAAAACATTACTTTTTTTATCATCTCTTTTATGTGGCAGCTCCTTGGGCCTTCGTTATTTCACGTATGGCATTCTGTTCGGCTGTGGCTCCTCATTTGCCTTCCAGCCCTCGTTGGTCATCCTGGGCCACTACTTCCGCCAACGCCTGGGCCTGGCCAATGGTGTGGTGACAGCTGGTGCCAGCCTCTTCTCCATGGGCATCCCGGTTTTCCTTCAAAAGGTGGTGGAGCCTTTGGGCCTCAGCAAGACCTTCCAGATCCTCAGCCTCTTCATGCTAGTGCAGGCCTTGCTGGCACTGACGTTCAAACCTTTACTGCCTGCTGGAGGAGGCATGGGACCCCCAGGCATGGGCCCTGCCAATCCCCCAAACCAGCCAGGGGCCACTGCTCAAGGGGGAAGCAGGTGGAACAGAGTTCTTTATGGGGTCAGGAAGTACTTCAACCTGCGTGTTTTTCACATTGTGACGTACCGGGTGTGGGCGTTTGGAGTAGCCACAGCTGTTTTGGGCTACTTTGTGCCATATATCCATCTGGTAAGGACAACAGTGGGTTTGTTTATAGCTAGATTAAAAGTGCATATTTTTTTTTTACTGCTAATGCATTAAATGGTCTAAATCTGAATTTGAGACATACATATATTTTTAAAAAAGTTAAAAAGTCTTTTGTCTTTGTTTCTTGGATATTACCAGCATTAAATCAGCAAGCTATTTTACATTTTGTTTATATTTGATAGATGTAAATGGATGATTGTATGTAGATACTAAACATTGTGTACTTAACAGTCCTACATTTATCTCAGTGTGCAAAAAAGCTGATATAGAATACATGTCATAATTTTCTTGGGTATATTGGGGATTGGAGTGTGAAAATGTAGGTTAAAGTAAGGCACAAGGTGCAAAGGGATTGTACCTAATTTTTTCATCACAGGTGTGTTTCAGGAATAATATGGATTTAAGATTAAGGAACATTTGATTTTTTATAAGCCAGGTGTGGTGTGCCCATATTGCAGTTCAAATAGTAGATTCTGTAAACGGAGATAAGTGAACAGTTTTCTGCTCAGTAAACAGATCTGCTCATGTGCTAAGTGAAAGCGCGTGCAGCCTCACAAAGGTTGCTTTATGACAAATGGTTTCACTGTATAAACCTGGAATCTGTGTGTAACAGCTGACTTGAGTAAATGCACACTCTTGAACACTAGCAGATCCTGATCAAATCTTTGGCTGCAGTCGCATATGGAAATGCACACATCACTTTTTTAATTTATCAAAGACAGACTTACTGTTTCAGCTGCTGTTTCACACTGCAGGCGTTTAATAAACTCAAAGAAACTCAGGAAAAATCTGAGATAACAAAAAGAACAACAGCACTTATGTTTCTGTTGACACATCCAGTGAAACCTAAACTACAAGATTCAGACATTATCATATCATGATTTATTTTCAGTAGATTATGTTACAGATGTCACACTTTAGAAAAGTAAAAGAAGCAAGCAACATGTAAGCTGGTTTGTAATGTTGGAGCTGTGTGCACACGTCTGCTGGCCAAAGCCAAGCATACCGAGGCTTTTGTACTCTGTGCAGTTTTCATTATGGACCAACCACTGTGCTGAAAGCTGAAGAACAACACTGCAGACAACTCTGCTCACTGTAAAAATAACTTAACTGACCTTCAATAACTACATCCATGGCCTCTAGTTATATGCAGCACTACATTCTCCTCTTTCCTGTGATGCTCCATGTAAAATCCTGCTCTATTACATTAAAATACCAGTTCTTAGGGCCAGAAATATGCAGGGCTAGGTATTTATGGCTGAAGTGGCAGTGACCTGCCAGACCTAAAGAATGGACCAAAAGTTCTGGCGCTTTGTTTTATGTCTTGTTTGCCTGCGTGGGCTTAGCCTGCCAACTACTGTCAATGAAACACTGACAACTGAGAGGAAACAGGGTATTTTTCGTTACTTCTACAAAAAAATATTATATTGATATGTGTAAACCAAGTAGAGTACACTCATTTAACTTTTTATGATAAAAACACATCAAAATTCATCACATCAAAATTAAAGTTACAAAGTCTGCACATGATGTATATCCAACTTTGGTGTGAGATAGTGTGAGATAGTGAGACAGTGAAGGATGAGGACAAAATTTTAAAGCTCCAGAGTGGAGCTGTGAAGTTGATCTCCCTCCATCCAGATGTCGGATGTTCCAGCTCAGGCCTCCCTCTGTCAGACCTGTTGTTTCAGGCCCAAGCCCAGATGTAAACACAGCCCCGGCCTTTGTATCAGCTCGGCCACCTCAGGAAACCTCTCCTGTATGGCCTCTCTGTATCCCTAAACATGCCTATCCTATGGCTATTGATGAATGTAGAGCTCTTCAAAGCAGAGCAAATATTTCACAACTTGTTCAGGAAAGGCTTCAGAGGGTGGTTTAATGTTTTCAATCTGATTTGGGGGGTCAGGGATGAGGGGAGTGGGTGGGTCTGACCTATATGCGTTGGGTCTTCCTGTCCTGCTGTTCCAGAGGTCTGTGGATGGAGACATTTTGTTGCTGTAAAACCTTAGATTTGGGGTTACAGATAGACAATATCTCCACCTAACCAAATGCACACCCATTTGCTGAGTTCATTGACTTCTTAGGCATGAGACTCAAAAAATGTGAAAGTGTTCACTAGCAAGTTGGGATTTTTTTGGCGTTTTCTTTTTTTATAGTCTTTGGAGAGTTTCTTATGCAACATACGGTAAAACCACCACATACACAGCAATAGCTCATGCAGCAATGTGTCTGTTTTTCTTTTCTTGTCTCAGATCAACTTTGTGAAAGAGCAGTTCAAGGACACCCAGAAAGAATGGGTGCTCCTGGTTTGCATAGGAGCTTCATCTGGGGTGGGACGCCTCGCTTTCGGCAAGATTGGAGATCACATTCCTGGTCTTAAAAAGATCTACATGCAGGTAAGGAAATGTATGAAGGCATGAAATGTGGGAAGTTGACTTTGTTCATTTTGTGTATGGTTCTGTGAAAACTCATGCAGTTTAAATGGTGTAAAGTCCTAAAGCACTGATACATTAAAAACTGGTACTAGTTACTAGCACAATTTTGATGTTTTATGTGTACCATTTTACATTAATCATCATTAAGTATCTATCTTTTTTCTATTTCAATTTCTAACTATTTTAAGAGCTCATTTAACTTTACAGCATCAATTACTGCTACATAAAAGCTTATAATGTAACAGTTTATAAATATTTCAAATTAGAACTCTAAAAGAAAACTTAAAACAGAAAAATTTGTTTGCAGTTATGTTTTTGATGCTCTTTTATCAGTTGCTCTGTACTTGCATACAACCTTTGCTTAACAATTTTCTTCCTTTAGTGTTATGCAGGCTGACAAGGTGGAACATTACATATCTTAATTTGTAATGTGAGTAATTCAGTGTGCTCAATGGCTTAAGCTGCAGAGAGTATGACTCAGATACTAATTTGCACACCTAAGGTGGCAGAATATAAATAAGTGTTCATTTTGCCATAAAAATTGCTTGCTTAGATAACAGTGGAGATGATTCAGTAAATGATTCAGTAAAAGCACAAAAGATGACAGCGGTTTTAGAGGTGAATATAAACAGGATTTGATTTTTGTTGTTGTTGGTGTATACACACTTTCTTCTGAATGTAAACACACAATTATCCATTGACACTTAGTCTGATTTGTTTTAATCAGGTACTTTGTTCTTCGAGGGGTATAGACAGATAGACATGATAAAAATTTTAAAACCTCGGATTTGCATGCTGAAAATGCAAAGATCGGTGTGAAATTAAAAAAAAACTCAAAAATACTGAATGCAAAACGTAATGCTTTTTGGCACTATTGAAAATCTAGACTGTGCAGAAATCATGTTTTCCATTGAAAAAAATAATACATCTTCATTTTCCCCATAATTTCTTTCTTGCCATAATAATAGAGAAGCACACTGGCTAAGAGGATGTGTTTTATAGTGTGAAAGGCTTGTTCTTTCCTTTATCCAGAGTTGAACACACTGCATTTATAAGAGATGCTTTCATCTACAATGTGGTTGTTGTGTAGTTTTTCTTTTTTTTTTATCGGAAGAGTAACAGCTTTCAGTTTGTTGTTCAGGCACAAAACCTTCATTCACATCTTGCTCAGTAAAAGGCAACTGTATGGGCTGACTGAACAAGAGGACAGGCAGCTTTCAGTAGCAGTTCATGAATCTACTGAATTTCTTTCTCTCCATTTAGAATAGTAAATGTGATTGAGATGTACAGAAATTCCTTGAATTCCCTTTGCTTAGTTATCTTCTCTACCTCATTTATGTTAGTTAAGCTGATGGTTTAATAGCATACTTTCAACTTAAGCTGAAACGAAAGCAACAAACTGAATTACTTTTCCTACAAAATTGTATGAAAATAATGCTGTAATTTGTAGTCCTAAAGTCATTTTTTATCATGGAAAATATTTTACATTTTTAGCCCATGGACTTGTTTTAAATCTCCTTCCATGTTGCTTGCTGTTCACGGGCGAAAAGGACATTTTTATAAATTTTTCAAATATTTAAGTTTTGCATTTAACCACTTTGTCTTTATTTAGCAGCAGCTACTGCTTAAGAACATCTCACTTGAGTACAGGCTTAATACCAGGTTGTTGCTTGACAGACAGTCAAGTGACCAACTTGTCAGGGAACATTGGTACCAAGATCCAGTCATGGAGAGCATAGGAGGCAGGAGATTATGTGGACAAAGACATCTCTTGATTAAAGCATTAAGAACTGTTTAAAATGATTCTTCAAAAATGTGGCCTGTATTTGGGAAAGCCACAGTGGGTTGTTCAATGCATATTTCAAAAAGTGAGAGAAGTTGGTGGTCATGGAAGTAAAGAGTGGAGGCTGAAAAGTTCCAGCAGAATATCAGCAAGGCCAGTGGACAAAATGGGAGAGTATTCTTCTCAGGCAGTTCCCTCAAGCAAGCCAGAGCTTTTTAATCAGAGCCATCTGATGATGAGCCGAAATCGAAAATGCGAAATCTGAGATAAATGTCCACCACATCCTATGTGGCTGCAAGACTGCCTTTGCCTGGAACTGTTATACGTGGTGGAATGACCAGGTGCTACAGAAACTGTCAGAACTCACAGTGAACTTGAGAGTCTTGGCAAATTTGAAGCCCCAATGTCACCAGGAGCACATCTGTCCAGTCTGTCGCTGAGTCAAGCTGCTGAGTTCCTATCTGACATCACCACCACAGGGAGAATTTTCTCCTGGTCCTGTTAGTAGTGGGCAACCAAGAAATGTGTCTTGTTAGTTGAGCTTACCATTCCATAGGAAGTTAGCATCCAGGAAGCATAGGAAAGGAAAAAGTTGTGGTATGCTGAACCAGAGGCAGAAGAGAAAAGTTGGAGATCAGCAATCTATCCCGTGGAAGTCAGCTGCTGCAGCTTTGTAAACCTCTCAGCCAAGTGTTTCCTGAGAGACACTGACTTCACCTCAACAAAATTTCAAAAAGTCCTTCAAGATCTCCCCCAACAAGCAGAAAGAAAAGATTTTGGCTCTGCCTGCAAAAAAAAAAGAACAAGCTGCAGGAACTGAGGTTCGATGTAAAATAAATGGAACCACCTCACAATCTAAATCCAGCTGCAGGGAGTGGCAATAAAACATCCCTGACCTCTGCTCTACCAGATGTTCTGGGACAAAGAGGTGAAACATCAATGAAAGACGGCTCCCAGCTGAAGACTGTGCTGGTACTCAGGCACAGGCAGAGGTGCGACAGACTGAAATGCGTTTCAGGTTTCAACATCAACCTGATTACAAACGATGTATTTATATATATTTTAAGCAAATCTTGACAGTAGCTGTAGGGTGAAATCCTTTGCACAGGTAACAGAATGTTAACAATAAAGACAAAGGACATGAAGGCCAGCTCTCCATGTACGAAC
>JAPZDZ010000026.1:14336665-14347804 GCA_029783805.1 Acanthurus tennentii | reverse complement strand
GTGAAATCCTTTGCACAGGTAACAGAATGTTAACAATAAAGACAAAGGACATGAAGGCCAGCTCTCCATGTACGAACAAACACAGCAAGTATAGAAAATGAGACAATTAAAAAAAAGGTTGCAAACTCTTCTCTTCCTTAACTGCTATAGTTAATACTAAAGAACCATTCACTGGAAACAAGCAAGCATCCGCTGCAGCTATGGCCCATGAAAAAGGCAGCCTTGTCCTTAAAACAGAGGAAGTAGCTGAGAGTTAAAGCTAGCTAATGTGTTGTTGCTGTCTGTTGCAGGTGGTGTCCTTCATAGCTATGGGCCTGATGTCCATGATGATTCCTCAGTGCTCCGTGTTTGAAGCGTTGGTGGTTGTGTGTGTGTTCCTGGGGGTGTGCGACGGCTGCTTCCTCACCATGATGGCTCCCATAGCGTTTGAACTGGTTGGGCCCATGCAGGCCTCGCAGGCCATAGGCTACCTTTTAGGCCTTATGGCTCTTCCCATGACAGCAGGGCCACCCATTGCTGGTGAGAAACACAACTTTTTCTTTTCCTTTTTTTTTTTTTGTAAATGTTCAGGTTTGTTCTCACAATGTTGCACTGACATGTATTATTCTCTATAACAAAATGAGTTTGCAGTGAGCTGGCTCCTTGCACTGACCTCAGTATATTGGCAATAACAGGACATAGATTGATCAAGGGATAGAAAAAATTTAGGTAGTAAATGGAGGCCAAGATAAATGCCTTTAGGAATGATTGTACAGCAGATTGTAATTAGGAAGATTTGGGCTCGTGGTCAACTGCAGGCAGTCTGAAGGGATTTGTCTCCTGCACATACAGACAGTACTCAACTCCCCTTTGTGTCCTCTGCCTCCTCCCTTTCTCCTCTGCTACTCTTCACTCCAGCTCTGTGATAATAGGAGTGAATGGAAGAGCACTGAGGGCATAACATCAGTTTAATGATTCAGGCATCACCATGCTCTTCTTGAAAATGTTATTCAGATGTCAAACGTAATGTATTCTGTTTCACAGGACGTCTTTGGATAAAGCAAAATACTGAGATTTATTAACTGCATATCGACAGTTATGTTTTCACAGTATGTCCATGTTAACCTTGAAGCAGTTTAGCGAGTAATTTATCTGCAGATATTTTGAACTCTTGTTGAAACAAAAATATTTTTAAGATGTCACCCAAGGCATTTTCATTTTTTTCACCAGGCTTCCTACAATTTACTTTTAAAACAAGAAAATATACTGCAGATGTATAATAATGAAAATAGTGGATAGGAGCAGCTGTTAAGTAAACATCCTTTCTTTTGTACAACATTCATTTTGTTCTTTTAATTCGCTTTTAGCAAAACTTTGTGGACTTGACTATAAATATTTCTTTCAAAGGCTAAAAGTATTCCTTAAAACTTTTGACATACTGACAATATTCTTGTCTAACACTATTTATTTTGGTAACATAGCTATAGCTTGCATAATTTGTTTGAAAGCTTGGCAGCAGAAGCATTTAGTCTGTTATTAACATGCGCCACAGCCTGTTGTTTCCTACAGCTTCTTTTCATTTTATAGCTGAAAGGTGTTTTGTTCTTTGTTAGTCATTCCACTGTCAGATACTGTCTGATATTAAGATTAATAGCATCTAGTGTTTGCGGGATGTCGCTTTAAGAGACTAACAAGACAAATGATCACACTGTTTGTCTGTGCACACAAAGAAATACGTTCAGACATGAGGTACTGTACAACAGCATATGGTTTCAATTTTCCTCTGGACTAACCATAGATACAGATGTTTTCTCCTGTAGTTTCACAAAAAATTTAAATATTAACGAGGGAAATGAGATGTTCTGTTGAATATCAGCAGCTCAGCTCCCGGGAGTCTGAATGAGACTCTCACTGTGTCAACATGTGTGGTTCAGTACAGTCTGTACAGTTCACAAGCAAGAATGCATTCACTGCATGCAACAATGTAAGTGCACACCCCCTCTCACTGCTCTCATTTCATCAGCTCAGTGGAAGATCAAACGTACAGTGCAGTGTGCTGAACTTAGTAACCTTACTGTGTCACAGTAGGTACAGTTTGTTTTTACTCAGCTCACATGCAAATTGGCACTGAGGCATATGCATATACGCACACTATAGACAGGGTGATATTTTAGTGCTGTATTGTGTATCCTTGCTGACTTTCTCTGACTTGAAATCTTGTTTTGCCACCAACATTTGTTACCAGACACCATTTGAAACAGGCTACAGTGCCTCAATAAGCCAAAGCCACTGCTAGCTAAATAAAAGGAAACCTCATGATTCTCAGTGTTGATGATGTCTTGGTTTCCTGACACACACTAGAGAACACTCATACATAATTGCAGAGTGAGTTATTTTTTAAGAAAAGGAGGTCATCATAAACAAGATTTTCAGCTGCTGCTATGTTGCTTTATAGGAGGTAAAGGTCAAAACTTTACCTGCCAACCTTAGTACAAAAGCCTTTAATAATAACAGCTTGCAGAACAGGATAGCATAAAATAGTTTCCCTCCAAACCTCAAAAACATATTGAGCATCCTTAAAGCACACAAAGTAACATGTTGTATTTTATTGTTTAAGCTGTCCAAAAAATGTAAATATGACAAAATATGGCTTCCGAAGTAGGAGTAATGTGTTACAACATGCAGAGAGCTCCACTGCAACATGATCTGCTGCACAAGAGTGATGAGTGAATTGGAGTTGCAGGTTGGTTTGATTTATATTTTTTGAACAAGCTAGGCTAGTTGTGTTCCTCTGTTTTTATTCTCAAGATCAGCAAGGCTACTTTAACACACAGATATGAGAGTGTTATAGATAGTCTCATTTAAGTTATGAGGGAACTTAGAAAAGAGAATTTATATTATACAATGCAGAACTATATAATAAAGGCAAACTATGGGGAACAAGCTCCTTGTGTTGATTCTGATAACTCCTGTGGAAAAAAGCTGCGCTGCATTTTGCTGTAAAAATTTCGACCTGGCTAGCATTTGCTTTTGTTTTGGAAGTGAGTGAAAGAAAGACACCATGTGTTTTTCTTTTTTAATCGCAGCTGTTTAGGGATGCATAGGGATGAGGTAATTACTGACCAAGTTTGACTCACTCTTTTGCTCATACTCTGCCACTGTCAGCTATCACTTTGTTTTTTGTTTTGTTTTTGTTTTTCTCAATGGTCAATTTATCTTCACTTCCCTGATCCTTCCTCAGTATTTAGCCATAACCACAGAATGTAACATAACAGACTTATGTACTACTCACTGACACACTTTGCCCAGGAAAGGGATTTATGCTCCTTTTTTATGAACCATTTCTTTTGAATTTGTGATGAAATAGGACTTGATTTAAAACAAATACACAGAAATAGCAGATTTTGTTTGCTTATATTGATCTCATAGAGACATCAGTTATTAAATTGAGACTGTTTCTTATCCAGTTTGAATTTCCTTTAAGTAAAATTTAATAAAGCTGGTGGAGAAAAAAATTCCCTCTGCTTTCCAAGGACCTGACACTCTGGGCCAATCAGCTGGAGGCCACAGGGAACTGTCAAGGTGCTCCAAAAGCCCGGTCCTTTCCTGCCCTATCCCAAAGAGCATCCTTCTCTTTGATATGCACCCTCCCTCTTGAACACCTTATCTGTCTTTGATAACCTGAACCATGTCCCCTTGCTCCACTGCTCAGGTCTCCTACATGATTACTTTGGAAACTACACTGTGGCCTTCTCCCTGGCTGGGGTGCCTCCAATGGTGGGGGGTGTGGTGCTGTTCTTTGTGCCCCTGATACACCGTAGGCTCCAGAGAGGACAAGCAGGGGCATCACCAGAGGAGACATCAACAACTGCTCACATGCTGTCCACAGCACCAACAGCGGGGGAGCCCAAAAGCTGCCCCAATGGAGACATCCTGCCTGGTTACACTGACGTAGAGACACATATCTGAGTTGCACCGTAAAAGGTTAGATTTATTTTTATGTATCATGCAAAAAATGTACGTATATGAGGGAGTATGTAAATATTTTCTTTTTATACATGACCTTTCTTCTCCATTTTTTTTTTCTACAGGGATTCAGCCCACCAGCACCTTTTTCCCATCCTTAGTTTGCCCTCCTTTCAACCAGAGCTCTCAACCATGGACTTCCTGTTTGCTGACCTTTAACCCTCTCACCCTCCTGGACTCTCAATGCCTATTTGTTATTTTGATGTGGAGAGAAATCGAAAAGGGCGCTTTGGCTTAAAAGCCACAGAGAGGATAAATAGAAGGCACCTCAGCATAGGATGACGGACACGTGTAAGGAGGATAAGCACAACACAGTCTCAACTGGGATGGTTTAATCCATGGGGACTCTGTAGTAATATATACCTCCAAGAGGAAAGAAATGAAGAGATTTTAGCTGACAGTGGTAGTTTCTGATTTCACAGCCTTTATCACTCTAACTTAGTTTTTTGAAACTGTGAAAAATACCATGCTTTGTTTTTTAAATTTCCATACAAGCAAATAGCTTAGAGTAATTGTTTAAGAGTTAATGAAGGGATAAATTCACGCTTTCTTTATGTACAAAGTACCATGCATCTTTTTTTTTCTTCTTTTTTTTTTTTAGCTCAAAGCATTTTATATAGTTCATGTAGCTTAATTTCTCCATGATTTAAAGTTTGGCTTTCTTTAATCTGCTTTTAGCGCCAAAAAAGTTAACAGACAATTCTTCTGAGAGATTAGCAACCAGACACAATCACCTCAACTCAACCGCACACTGTAGCATACCGATTTCACACCTAGGGTCCAAAAGCCTTTACTACATGACTTCAGCTTCTCTAACACTTTGCCTGCATAGCAGACAAATGCATGCTTAGAGCAGCTGTTGATCCCACTGATTTGTATGCCATGAACTATAGAGCATTACATTTTTCCACGGTTTTATTATGCATCAGTTACTCTGCAGCTTGTAGCAGGTTGTCGTATGCAGTCAAAGTCAGTAAGGGTCAGTTGTGAGAGCAGTGCGTCTGCTGCCTGAATCCATGAGACTTTATAATTGATACCAAGTCTTCTCATGAGTCTGTCCAGCCTTAACTCTTAGTGTTCATTAAACTCTACAGTCTATGTTGGCCTTTTAAAGTTTTAGCAGGGTGCTCAATGAATCCTCTTCAACTGTGTTTGTTACAGCTTGAAAAAATAATTTAGGTGTTTGTACTGTGCACGCTTGTGCAAAAGTTGGAATTGTGCAGTCCTAGTGGAAAACTGACAGGTGCTGGTTGCATTGACTTATATCAACTTCAGAAAGGCATTTTTTCTAACTTGTTTTGAGCTTTTCCTCTGTGCACTGCACCTTCTTCTTTGATAGTAGTGGCTGTTACGTGATATGAAACTATGTTACAGTCTGTCGATGACAGTGGGCTACTGAGATTGAATTGCCAAATGACCTGAGCCTTCAGCAGGCTATCTCACAGATAATCCAGTCGATTTGCTGCTTTAGTTTTGCTTAGTGTCATTAAAGCGTTACTTACTGTGTCTGCAGTAATTAAAACAAAACATGACAGCCTCATTTTGAGGCCAGATTGCAGTTATGTTTCATAAACACTTGGACCACTTACCTCTGCACTCTTAGATTACAAGTTCTCTTGAACAATGGACTTAAATGAGCAGATGTGAAGTAGAGCTGCAATAAATGACTGTTTTAGTTACACTCAGTGGTTACATGCATACATTACTGAATAGCAGAGAGGGGGGATTTTTACACAGAAAGGAAGGAAATGCTCTGATGTTCAGGTTGTATCCTTTTCTGTCCATCCCCCTCTTTGCTTAAACTGCCATCTTATAGTCAGTTTCTGTGTCACATAATTTTAGAGCCTCAAAGCTACACAAACCTCACTGCTGAGTGTAGTTTTTCTGGCGGGTAAAGCTATAGGACAAACAGTTTGGAACACATCTATACCTCAGTAATCAGACAATCCTCATCAAGTGGACCTAATGACATTCTTCATCTCTTTATACTGTAGTGTCACAGTTCTGTGTAGTGGTTTGTTACAGTCTATACCAGTCTCAGAGCTGCAAAGCTGCCAAAGCTGCCTGTTTTCAATCAACCTTGCATCCCACAAAAACCTCATTAGTGTCTGTTCAGGCACCACAAAACTGTGGAAATGTCAAACTTCCATTACCTGCAACGTAACATTGGGTATGTCATCAGTTTAGAGATTTATCCTTTCTCCTTATTTTGCCTTTGTATCCATTTGCTTCTTTGTTTTTGTTCCTCAGCATTCCTGCTCTCTCTTACCTCTACCTACACACTATCATTAGACTCTCTTTATTACAGTCTCATTTCTTTGTCTATGATTTAAGAGAAATGCTAAATTTAAAATAAACACTACTCTATTTCAGTAGAGAAAAAAAGAGACACTAAATCATAAGCAGTAGAGATCTGTACAATGTTTCAGGCGAGCTTAAAAGCAAAAACACCGGCCTCTAGTTTGACTGAGGTAGTGTTACATTTTGGACAGTTGTCCATGTACCAGCCATATAAGCTAAGTTTGGGTTCAATTGTAGGTTTTGTTAGCCTCCAAAAAACAAAACACATAACCTTTATATGGAGCTCCTGAACAGAAATTTGACTGGAAAGAAGGAGCTCAGTCAAATCTTCAGCTTAAGTAAATATTTGGCCATAACTTTTAAAAATTGCTCATTTTACAGTATTTTGTTCTGAAGAACTTTATTTAATTGAATAATTTCCCTCCTGCCCATTAAATAAAAAAATACTGTGGAATTTCTGTTTTTTATACACTTAATTTTTGTCTTATGATGATTTAAGGAAAGGCTTTTTGTAAAAATTGCAGAACTGCATGTAAAATTAGTAATCCAATATCCCTTATAGCAGTTTTCAGTCATTTAAACTGCAATATAAACATGGAGTTGTTACAGAATTCAAATAAAGATTCAACATTTGTTAATAAAATAATATTCTGCTGGTTTGTACAGCACTAACCTGAATTTCCATCTCCCTGTAGGTTGCACTGGTTTATAGCTGTCGAACTAGAGGCCTGTGTCTTTAAAGTTCCACAATCTTGCAAATTAAAAAATTGAATGAAAGCTGTTACAAAGGGCTCACCCTTTTGCAGCCATATCTAAGGACCTTCAGCCCTTTGCCTAACTTCTGCAATAGGCTAATTGTGTTTCTAAATGTAAAATGTGTCCGTCACTACAGAACGATTGACCAGAATTGTTAAGTCTCTTTTGACTGTGAATTGGTGTTTTTTTTTCTACATTTTATTGTGTTGTATATCATCACCTTATTAGTTTGCAGCTTAATGTGACTTTTAAAAATACTTCTTTTAACAAGAGACCAGGTATAAAAGCAAGACTTTGGAGTCACAGCAGTATAAAAAAACATATCTGCCTTATTGTTACTGAACAGCTGTGATGCACCAGAATCAGATTTGATGAAAGTTGCTAAGATTTTAAGGCTTGTTTCCACATGGCTCTGTGTACAAAAGTCAAACAACCTGAAGTCTATTTAAATTTCAGAACCTCTGATTTGTGTTTTTGCTTGCAAAACTCCACCATATTTTTTTTCAATCAGGAATTAAACTTTGAATACACTGAAAAAATGTTTAGGTCTACCACAGATTCCTGACGGACTGCATGCACTTCATGCCACAGAATGTTAGCATAAAACCCATTAGCTCACCGAAGCAACAGCATATTAAGCTAAATTTGGTGGCATTCTAACTGTATAATTTATGGAGTGCAAACATTGTTGCTTGTGGTTAAAACATAGCAAATCCTCTACACGATGTTGCTTGATATTCAAGTGGTTAAGTCAGAAAACTGCTGCCAGGCAAGTGCATCAAGGAATCACTCAGGCTAACACTTCAGCAAGCTAGCAATCTGAACAGATTACAAGAAAAGCAAAGGCATAGTGGCAGAGGAAAAAGACGAGGCTGCTGGTTTTCAAAATATTTAAAACTACTCAGAAGAACCTGTGGGATCTAGTATGAAATTGTCAATATTACTTAAGCTGAATGTTCATTTGTCATACAACAGACGAAAAAAGACATTTCCTCGCATTGACATTCTCTGTAAATTATCCAAATTTACAGACACAAATAAAGCTGTGTGGAAACAAGATTTTAGGCAGAACCTCAAAGCTTATAAAGCTAGTTTTTTTTCAGATCTTAGTTTGAACTTTTTGCTCGTTGTATCTCTTATTTTCGTTCTTAGTATAGTCATTGTAAGTCCTGGATCTTTTTTAACTGCCTCATTGCTTTACTTCTTCTAAAGTCAGACCCACTCAGTTTCTGCTCAAAAGCAGCTGAGTGTTCCTTTTTTTATTAAAAAAAAACCTGACATGTATCAACATTTGTACTTTATATAATTTGTAATGGTTTTTAATTAACCATGAACTGTTTTTATTGTGTTAGTTTGTGTTTTGATAATTTTTTTTTCTTGGTGTTTTTTAGTGATACATTTCAAAATGACTACTGGAAAGAGAACTAACTTGAGTCGGTGTATCTGTTCAGATTTGAAATTGTGTAAAAATGAAGGAGCTGAATGAATGAATGAAGAATGACACAGTGCATCTGGATGGTTGCGTGGTGTGTGCTGAACCAGTGTTTGGCTTGCCAAAGTCTTTTCATCTATGCAGCAATGCTGGGCTCGCAGTTGGCTTCCTGTGACAGCTTCACCCTCTGAACATGTCAAACTCTAAACGATGAATGTTTACTTGTGTGCCCAAGATTCCCTTTGTTTCCTGTAGTACTCTAAGCTGTAGCCTGCAGTGGTTTTATAAACAGCTAAACCTACAGTAGAGCCTCTTGCCTAAACTAACAACTGCTAACACTATGTGTGTTTTATTGTAATAATAATAAGGAAGTTTTTAAGTTGTTGTTGGCCTTAAGTGTTTTTTCCTGACAGTCAAAACAGTGAAAACTGGACGTTTCTCTCTTGTGTTTGCTTTCCATCAGCTGCTGGTGTTTGCCTGTGACATAAAATATGCAGCTCAGAGCTACAGAGAGGCATATTTGGCACTCAAACAAAGACAGTATATTAAAGTGTGTTACATAAAGATGAAGCTAGCAGGCACTATTTGACCCTTGGTTTTTACATTCTTCCAAAACTAGTAAAAAGCTTGTCAAATGAGCTGAAATCAACATGTTTATACTTCATGAAATAGCAGTTGATGTGTCATATTTACTTATTCATTCAGTTTTTATTCAGCAACAGCTTAATTTCATTCAGCATTTGCTTCAGTAACTTTCCAGAAAACAGAACCCCATCTTTGAACCTAACCACATTAGACCTTTTCTTTCTGGCACAAAAATAAAAAAAACAACAAAACAAAAAACGGCTGATTTGAAACCAATCAAAACAATTGCTAAATTGAGCCTTGTTATTCTGTAAATATGTCATGTCTCTGCTCCTCTGGACCTCAGTTTCTGCTTATTGTTTAGCTGCTTTTCCTCAGCCTGAAACCATACTAACAGCATCTGAAACATTGTGAAGCTGAGCTGGGATTTGCAAAAAGTCCTCACCTCACATCACCTACTTTTTCAGTGCTGTTGCCAGCATCAGCCATGTGTGAAGGAAGTGTTTTATTGTTTTAAGTCACACCTGAATAGTGTACAAACTGTTATGTTCCATATGTCCTAGAAACCCTGTTTCTTCATGTTTTTTCATTGTCCTGACTGTAGCCATTATGTCTTCACAGCTATAAATACTCCAGCCTTTTCTTGTCATATATTCTCCTTTAAGGCCACAGCCTTACATGTACAAATATGAGTAATGTTATCATTGTGGGGCTCTGCTGAACTTTCCTTCTCTAAAAACCCTCAAGTAAGGTTGCTGCATTTAAACCTCTGTATTCTGTCTTCTCTCCCTTAAGCCTCTGTTCCAGTTACGCAAGCTTTACCTTTTTTATTAAATGAATTCACATTTCCATTTTAATAGATAAACTACATGTTCTGACAAGGCCAGTGATGCCCAAGATCTGAATTAGGTCCTGATTTTTGTGTTTTCGTCAAAGTAATTTTGAATCTGTATCAAAAGAGGCACATCTTTTTTTTTCTATTAAACCAATAATAAAGATGTAATATCATAACAACCCATGCTGTCACTGACGGTCGCTCTTTTGTTGTCTGTGTGCATTTGGTTCTCGAACTGCTGCTCTCCAGACCCTGCAGGCCGCTCTTGACATGCAGTAATGTCGGAGATTAACCCTTTTAAAGTATAAAGCCACAGGAGCGACATAATGACATGAGTCAAAGGAGAAACGCGGTTGTCTTCTGCAGTTCTTGTAACACGCTGAATGTGCCCTCAAATGTTTGATTTGCTCATTACCACCACAGCGATGTGGTTGGTCATCCAGGCAAAAAGTTCAACCTTGACTCCCCATTACCCTATTAAACCTCTCGCAGCCAAGCAGCCAAGCAGCCAAGCATGCTAAATATTGTAGATCACGCGTCAATGAATCATTTCCAGGCGGCAGAGCTCTTTATGCAGGGCCTACATACAGGGAACTATTGTGTGCATTTCACAAGGCAAAGAATAAATCAATTGTTGAGTCTGAGCCTGTGGCCGTTTTTTTCTTTTTGATTAACAAGCATTAATACAGTGAAGAATGATCCTTAGCTGCTCATTAGGCAAAGAGGTCTCAAATATAGCCTAACGCCTGTTTAACCACAGCACGATTCTGTTTATCTTGCATAATCCGTATTTTAAACAAAGGTTCATTTAGCTTCATGATCAGGTCTCAAACCAGAAGGCAGGACTCAGCCAATGGCACCTCTATGAAAGAGATGACAGGGACTTTTGAGCCAAAGAAATAGTTAAAACTATTTTGAGATTGCTTTAAAAAGAAGAGATTTTATGTCCCTTCACTGTTGTTTTGTTCCAAAACTACATTTGATTTAATTCCCAGTGTCTTAAAACCTTAGGATGATTTTTTTTCTGCTTTGTAGCCATATTGATCTTCTGTGTGATCCAGTTCTGTTGTGTTCAGGATTAGTCAAAATAATCAGCCGTTGATAGAACGAAATATACAAATTTCAGCCGTAATTTCATGTGCATAGTCAAATAACCAGATGTACTGAGGCACTATACGACTGCCTGTCTATTCATTATATTTTATGACTGTCATTTAAATTTTTT
>JAPZDZ010000026.1:14250892-14265683 GCA_029783805.1 Acanthurus tennentii | reverse complement strand
CTAACGTTCTCATTACGTTATTTTTTGGTTTTCTGGGAACATTTATATAACATTGGGCTAACGTTTTCATCACGTTATTTTTTGGTTTTCTGGGAACATTCCCATGACATTGGGCTAACGTTCTCATTACATTTTCTGGGAACATTCCCATAACATTGGGCTAACCTCCTCATTACGTCATTTTTTTGGTTTTCTGGGAACATTCTCATAACAATGGGCAACTATTATAATTTAGTTATCTATTAGTTTTCTGGGAACATTCCAATAACGTTGTGCTAACGTTATTATTACAGTTCTTTTTCATTTTCTGGGAACATTACCATAACATTGAGCTAACGTTATCAACATGTTTTCTGGAAACATTCCCATTACATTGGGCTAACATTATCATTACATTTTTTGTTAAAATTTCCATAACATTGGGCTAACATTATCATTGTGTTTTCTGGGAACATTCCTATATCATTTGGCTAACATTCTCATTTGGTTATTTTTTCGTTTTTTGGAAACATTCCCATAACATTGGGCTCACGTTATTATTATGTTTTCTGTGAACGTTCCCATAACATTGAGCTAATGTTCTCAATATGATATTTTTTAACCCTAACCCTAACCCTTACCCTAACCCTAACCCTATTTTTTGTTTTTTTTTTTGGGAACATTCAAAAACATTGGGCTAACGTTCTCATCATGTTATTCTTTGGTTTTCTGGAAACATTCCCATGACATTGGGCTGACATTCTCATTAAATTTTCTGGGAATGTTCTCATAACATTGGGCTAACGTTTTCAATAAGCTTTCTGGGAACATTCCCATAACATTGGGCTAACCTCCTCATTACATTTTTTGTAAACATTTCCATAACATTGGGCTAACATTATCATTGTGTTTTCTGGGAACATTCCTATATCATTTGGCTAATGTTCTCATTACGTTATTTTTTGGTTTTCTGGGAACATTCATTGAACATTGGGCTAACGTTCACATTATGTTATGTTATTCTTTAGTTTTCTGGAAACATTCCCATGACATTGGGCTAACGTTCTCATTACATTTTCTGGAAACATTCCCATTACATTGGCCTAACATTATTATTACATTTTTTGTAAACATTTCCATAATATTGGGCTAACGTTATTGTGTTTTCTGGGAACATTCCTATATCATTTGGCTAACATTCTCATTTGGTTATTTTCTCGTTTGGCTAACGTTCTCTTGGAAACAAACAATATTTTTTGGATTTCTGGGAACATTCCCATTACGTTGGACTAATGTTTTCATTTATTTTCTGGGAACATTCCCATAACATTGGGCTAACTTTATCTATATGTTTACTGGGAACATTCCCAAAACGTTTGGCTTACGTTAACATTACGTGTTCTTTGAGCATTTCCATAACATTGGGCTAACGTTATCGTTCTGTTTTCTGGGAACATTCCCACTACCATAACATTGGTTGCCTAATTGGTTACCCTGCCAGGGGAAGGGACTTATTTTTTATTCCATTGTTTTTTCTTCCTTTTATTATTATTAGGGCTCAGCCCTGCCAGCAGGGGACGGGCCCTTATGTATCTGTACTATTTCTTTCTTCTTTTTCTTCTTCTTCTTCTTTTTCATCTTCTTCTTTTTCTTCTTTATCTTCTTATTGTGTCAAAAGAAACCTTAATTTGACCCCCAAAACATGCTCAAAAATTCACCAAATTTGGCACGCACTTCAGGACTGGCGAAAAATTTGATATAATTGAAAAAATGTTCCCCTCAGTGCAAAAATGTGCTCTCTTGTGCCACCTAGGCAGAGAAAAACGGCCACTGTGGCCCACAGGAATGTTATAGAGAGACCACACAAAAGCCTAATTGTAGCACTCATCAAGACCTTAAAAGCACGCGCTGACACCCCTAGGTTAAAATCAGCAAGAATTCAAATTTGCATTTGAAAATGCAATTTACATCCAAAATTTCACTTTGAACAAAATATATCCCCTCCAAGGGCATTAATGGTATGGGCTTCAAAGGCTAATAAATAACTGAGGACACAGTGCTGAACAAAATGACAGGGTAACTTTGTTTTTTCAATCAAATAGTTTGGATTTTATAAGCCCTCAAAATTGTCGTGGCACATTCTCTTCCTCTGTGTCCTCCCATTAAAGTTAATGAGAAAAAAAAGGCACTTTTGTCAAACTGAGGCCCCTACAGTCTAAAGTATAAGTCTGACAGCTTTCAAACCTATGTCAATGGAAAGAGAACGAACATTCCTTCTACAATATCATAATTTGTGTAAGATTTGATCAAGTTTGTGGTACTTTTCAGGAGGTTTTCTAAAATGTTTTCCTTATCATGTTGACTTTCTGTCATGGACCTTCACTGCTTACTGTGTAACTCTTGCTTTACCAAACAACCCGGTGATGTCACAAGTTACAGGGGTGAAAAATACTGTGCAAGGGAATACATAAGGGAACATTGTTTTTTACTTTTATATGTTACCATTTTTAATCAATGTTGGGTAGTTGTTGAATAGAGAGGACTTTGCTTATGCACATCAATGAACTTGCTTCACTGCCTGATATCCACTTTAAACCAGTGAGTGCAGTTATATGAAGGACTGCCTGCATGAGAGCAAGAAGGTGGGTACTGCGCTTGGGTGGAGGAGCGGACCGAGCGCCAGCAGTTGGCCGTGTCTGGGGCAAGTTGCCGCTGGCTCCGAGAGGGTGATGGAGTGTGAGGGCCAATCCAATGCTTCTTGCAGCTTTAATTTAATTATGAATCGTCTAAAGTTGGAAATGACCTTTGTTGTATAAAATAATCTGTTGTGCACATTATTCCAGATGTTTTCAACAACTTTAAAATGAAGAGAAATGTGTAAATTCATACAAGATTACAATATGTTTCATGTGGTCATCTGTCAATGATGTCACATCCCCTTTACCCCCTTCTAGTTGCTATAGTTTCTAAAAAAAAAGGAAACTCCAGATGATCATTTAGAGTAAAAAAAGGAGGTCAGTGAACTAGCTCACTAACATACCCTTGTAACCTGAATAGAGTTTATGTTACCTAATCTGCAAACATTCCTATCAAAGTTATGTCAAATAGATTTTATTTGGTAAATGGTTGTTGTTTAACAATTAACAACAACCCCAGTGACTCACACATGTTACTCTTGTGAATGTTGTGTTTGAGAAACCCCTTGAAGCAGAAATGACATACTGCACATTTAAGTAAAGCTAACTTTGCTGGGGTTGAAAATGATGACAACACAGAAGCACAAAAGTGCCAAAAACCACAGTTTCCAAAATGGACACTTGTGGTTTGGTCCATGAATGAGTCAGTTCCCAGCATGCACAAATTTATAGCAGGAATAAACATGTTAACAGCCTTTAAGAAAAATGGTCTTGCTTTTTATGGCTAATTTCCTTGTTCATGACACATCATACCAAGCAGACAGCAATCCTGGCTGTCTGCTTGTGTTACCTACTGGCAAAGCAATGCCCATCATGACCAGCTTCACCAACTTGTTCAAGTTTTTGTCTACTCTGGCTCCAAAAAAACAATATGGCGACATCTATAATGCCAAACAGCAGTCCACTATTTTAACTTTAAATTTAGATAAATGTGTTTCAGGCTCAAGGTCAAAATCCTTATCAATTATTCTAAACAATGGACTACTAAATGGATAACTTACTGTCCATTTTAGACAAAATTTCTTGATAAGGATCTTATTGTGAAACACTCACAGTAATGTGATGTTGGGAGTTAATTTGCTGCCTGCTCCCCCTCTTTCTCTCTCTCATGCTCTACACAACTGCAGACTTAGAGTGGTGTTTCCTAAACCTTGATCAGAGCATGCATTGACTACTGTGGGTG
This sequence comes from Acanthurus tennentii, assembly GCA_029783805.1. Classification (NCBI taxonomy): domain Eukaryota; kingdom Metazoa; phylum Chordata; class Actinopteri; order Acanthuriformes; family Acanthuridae; genus Acanthurus; species Acanthurus tennentii. The sequence goes on along the minus strand of JAPZDZ010000026.1, from coordinate 14,261,825 downwards.
GCTGTTATTTTTAATTAATCCAAGAGATTTGGTGGTGTAGAAATGCAGGAAATTTGTTTGAAATAACTCATTTTTTCGGGAGGAGGAACCCCAGAGCCTCTGCTGATTATGTACTTTCCAAGTTTGCTCCCACATTTGAAACATAACTAGGCAGGCCTCCCTGTCCATTAACACCCATCCTGTCTACACTATATTTAAGGTTTTCTTCCACAATCGCTCATCCATATGTCAGTGATGATAAAAATATCTCTGTGAGACTAACATCCTGTTATCAGAGGAAGAGGGAACGTTGGAGATTTCAGCTGGAGATTTCTCTGAAGCACCTGAACATATTGCTCTCTTCCAGCAGGACCATCAAGCCTCCAGAACTCTGTGAGACACCGGCGGGCTGCTTGATTGATTCCACCCTCAGAGACTAATCTAGATATTGACTGTGTGGAGTGTGAGTGTTGGTGTGTGACTGGCTGTTTGAGTCAGAGGGAGAGACAGTGTCTGATAGAGAAAGAGCCAGTGGGCCAGGTGATCTACGGCCTGTTTAGATCCTCATTTCCCAGAGTTCATAGCTCTCTTCCATCAACCCGCAGGCAGGGAGCCAAGGCTTTGCTCTCTCCTCTGTAGTAGTCTAATTCATCCTCACTTAGGAAAGGCAAAGGCTTGCTCAGTCCGCCTCAACAGGTCCAAAGGCAACTCAATTTTATCACATCACTTTGATCTACGTCCTCTGTATCTCTTATCTTTGATTTATTATGAGGCTTGTGCTGTGTTAATATTTTTGTTTTCATTCTTCATGCGAAAAAGGGAAAAGGAGCCATGGTCTCTGAAGACTTTTCTTATGCAAAGGTTAAATAGGTGAAAATATAGCCAAGGGAAGAAAACATCCCTATAACGAGACACCCACATGAAAGCAGGCATAAATACACACAGAAAAAACACACGCATGTGTATGGATTGTGCACACTTGCCCTCCTACTCACACGGTTAAACTTGCCCATTTGAGAGCAGGTCATCCTTTAATTCAGCCAGATTTAGATTACTTCCTCAAAAGCAGATGGTGATAAAACTTTGAGGATTTCTCTGCACTTAGGAAAGGAAGATGCAGCTGGAGCAGGTGTGTGTGTTGGGTAAACAGGGACACAAGTTTGATGCAGATTTGCAGTTTACTTTATCCTCATGTGCATTTGTCATTTCAATGGCACCTGAATGAGAAATAGATCAATGTCAAGTGCTGATTACAAATCTGGGTAGTATAACTCTTTGGTAAAAAGTCCTGATGCATTTTAATATTGGCCAGAAAACCCTGGTCTGTTGCACCAGTGCAGCATGATTGACCTCATACTTGTATTCAAGTCAACTTCACACACTTTGTTTGGAAAACCTTTGGAAGTAATAAAAAATGCTAATAGAATGGTGGCTGTGTTTTGCTCTGCCAGTAATTACTTGCACTATTTATTAAGTTATTGGTATTTTAAAGCCTCTGCTATTAAATTTAATGTTGTGGACAATGGTGACTGACTTTACTGGGGAGGGCAGCAGTCTGTGTGCTGACTCATGTACCGATACTATTTGTAGAGCTGTCAAATTTACTATTTTGTATGAGCCATCAAACATCATTTTGTGCCATTATGCCTGTAAACCTGCAGCAGCAACAACATGAAAAACATTGATTTCATGTTTCAATGTGCCTCATGATGAACTGAAGTAAAAATCAGACAGCATAAAGCCCTGGTCAGACCAGAAAGTGGCTGAGTGATTACAGTAAATTTTAGTAGTAACTCAGAGTTCTTGAAACATTTTAGGGTGTCGACTAGTCTGCTTTGCCATCAGGACTTTGACAGAGGGTTAACAGTAATTTAATCTCTGTATAGTTTCTACAGTACAGGTTAGCTTGGCACCAGAGCTGGAGGCTGGCAGATTTTTTCTGGTTGGCAATCTCCAATCTCCTGCTATTTGCTCTTTACCATTTTGAAATGCACCATCACTTAAAGAAATACATACAAGCTAGAGTGTTTTTTTCCTTTATAGTGGAGTGATAACAGGTGCAGACAGATTTTTCTCCTGTGCTGAGGCAGCACTGTAGAGATGGGGAGGCTATGTGAGAACAACTTTGTCACTGCAAGAGGGTCAATTCCAGTGCAATTAAAAAGAAATACATACTGAAACTCTTCTGCTTTTAATGGTAAAATAAAAAAGCCTGGACCAAACAATAAAGCAGAAAAAATTAAGAGTGAACATAAAAAAGATGGACAAAGTAGTTACTGTGTTTTGTTATTTAAATGTAACACTCAGAAATTCTGAGGGATTTTTGTCAGCGAAACAGCGCCTGAAGATAATAATAATAATAATAATAATAATAAACCAATTAAGAAGTAGATTGATAAAATAAGCTTTTTTAGGAGAAACACAGGCCTCTGGTTGTGGTGAAATGTTCTCCACCAAGTAGACTTTTCATTTGGTGTAATTAGAGAGTTGTTGTTCGCCACATTAGGGGCTTCAGTGACAAATGACTTAACGAGCTACACAGGGAGTCCTAATTATTCTGCAATTAGAAATGTAATTACGGGTTTCTCCAATGGCTTGCTTGCTTGCTAGCTGGCTAGCAGTGTGAGGGAGCAGAGACAGGGCGAGCTTCCCATTTAACCACCAGCTAATCTGTCACACATGGTAAAGCAGACATGCCTCCAATCAGAGGACACACTGGACAGGACGGGTCTCAGGCACTGGAGTTCAAACAGTCCATCCCTGGGAACCTGTACTGAAAAAAAAGGAAAATACCATTTCAGATCTACCTGAAACAAACAATAGCGTCTAATCATTTGTAAAGTGTTGATCTTAAGTCAGGTAATTGCTTTTAAATGGATTTTCGATCAGCCTTTCAGTGTTAAGTTGGTAGGTAGCAAATTAACAGTCTACACACCAGAGTGAGCATCAGTTTGCTTAAAGTAAAGAACAAGGTGTTTGGCAGAAATGGTGCTTATAATACACCACAGGCGAAACTGCAAACCGATATTTTTATGCCAGAGACTATGGTTAAACAGCAAAAATTATTTCTACAGAACCAGTTAAAAGTTTGATAAACATCAAGCTGTAAAAACTTCCCTGAAACTGTTGGACATTTTTCAACAAGATAAAAGTTTAAGTAACTTATCAAGTGTTCCTGTTTGTTTCAAAACAGGAAAACAGGAAGCCAAACAATGGTGCTGTTTATAAAATTGGGCAGTTTGATGGATTTTGTAATGTTAGGCCTTTTATTTGCTAATCATTTCTCAAAATTTACATAAAAAATCATTGTAATTTGGTGTTGGTTACTGGAAAAAACTTGAAAGGTCTTGAAAGTTATTTAAATCGATTTTAAAGGGCAAACACTTGGAGAGGCGAACAGATCACGACAAGCAGATGAACCCGGGGCACATGTGGATACAGGATCAGTAAACGTACTATTAAACATACGTGCAAACCTTAAATAGATTGAAAAAAAAAATAGCATAAATAGTACACTGTTAAACGGAATAATCTGGCTGCGTCTAAATGCTGCAGGAGCACGATTAGCGAATTGGCTGCCTGAGTACCAGTTGATCTGCAGCAGCAAGCAGGTGACTGACAGCAGGAGAGGAGATGGAGTGTCACACCTCGACAGACACATCAGAGAGAGAGAGCGAAAGAACACATACAAGACACAAGGGAGGGGTAAACAACAGAAAACACTGGGAATGATGGAGAGGCACAGGCGGACTTTGACAGCTTGAGTTTGTGTTGCCATTAAAATTTTTTGATATGTTATATGTACAATCTATTTGAGTGGGTAAGTTCAGTATCTGCAGTCTTCACAAACTTCGATAAGCAGAATCAGCTTGCAACGTGTTTACATTTATTTAATCCAGCAATGCCAAGATGAACTGGAAAGAATCTGCTTTTTTCAACTCTCTGGAAACAAATTTCAGAGGGTGTAGTTTGGCTGCAGTGCTCTCTTTGAGGTATTCTTTAGCAAACATTAGGAACATTCCTTTGAAAAACTGGAAACTAATTAGTCTATTTCAGGATCCTGGCCTGTTTTTAGACTAAAAACTTGTTAGCCAGCTTTTTTTGGCTTTGGGTTAGACAAGTGGTCCAAACTGTTCAAGGTCACTGGGTATGATGTATGTGTGTGATGCCATATTGATCCCTGAGGGAGATAATTCATCTTTTCAGCAGGGGTAGCAGTGTAGGGTCAGGTACACAACAGTGACCTTGGAGCTGATATGATTTCACTGCCATGCTGTGGGATATTGCAGGGCAGACACAGGGTCACGCCCATGATCCACTATATTATCTGTTCTGTACATTTCTATACTCTAATATGTCTTTTCCGTATGGTTCCGGTTATGAGAATAAACTGACTATTTTTTAGAGAGAATGATTCCCCTGGTTTTCTCATTATGTTGCGAGAGCATTCTTGCCTCATGGAATACGAGCTCAAAAACATGTGAGCATATTGTTCATCGTTTCAGGGTCAGTGTGTGTGTGTGCCATGCTTGCAGGCAGTATTGGGATCCATGCACTAAAACACAATGCTGTAGTGAGGCTCGCGTGCCAGTGATGACAGATGAGGGCTAAAAGGGTAAAACCCTGATAACCACACCCTGAGCTCTAGATGACCTGCCAGCCCAGCGGTCTCACTCTGCCTTTTACCATTCTGAGACTCCGCTCTTTTGCAGGCTTTTGGCTGCATTTTAAATTGGTCTCTAAACTACATAGCAAATTACAGATGCACTGTGAGTGGTCTAAAGGAGTGTTTGCGTGTGGTAAGTTTACAGACATTAAACATGAATATCTTTTTGTAATAATTCAACATTTTAACAACCGTACTTGTTAAAAACAAAGGTCGCCCATGTTAAGTTGTTAGACTTAGTCTGAGCTCCTAACTGATTCTAATACTTCACTACTGATAATACTGATACTTTAAGACTAGCAAACTTGTAACTTTGTGCATTTCCCTTTCTGTGCTGCATTAGAGAAAAGTGTGTCTAACTTCTCTATATGCAAGCTATATTTAGTATATATAGGGGAGTGTGTGTGGATGACTTGCCAGGTCACTTTTTTTCTCCCTAAAGAGCAGCTGTCTTGGTTTGTTAGCTTTGTTAGCTTCCCTTGAGAGGTCATAGCTGTCACATTTGTTCAGTTATAAAAAAAAGGTGAATATTAACAGCTTGTGGTTTATAAGTTGTATTTGTCTTCAGTGATCTTCCTGTATGGCAAAAAGAGGGTGTTTCCACACCCTCTTTAATTCAAACACAGAAGTCCTCCCTTCTTCCTCTTCTGCTCTTCTTCAGGGGAAGCTGGCAGCTTAAAGCCACAAAACAACACTGCCCCCTGGTGTAATGTCCGTGGGCCACCACCTGACAATCAGACCTACTCCTAGAATGGAAACTTACCAATGCACACACTATAATAAATTAAGATAATTCAAATTCTTTTATTATTATTAAAATATCTTTCTTTCTTTATTTAGTGGCCACGTCACTGAATCAAACAAAAATAAAAAAAGCATCACCGTAACACAGCTGAGAAGAATTGAGACTGAAACATTTGGGATCAGACTTTTAATTGGACTTAAATTCACATAAATAACATTGGTTTATATATATTTTGTATATTATACAACTTTATATAATATATATTTCCCCCTATGATTTACATTCCTCTCTGGCTAAAGTTATCTCTCACATCAATGGAAACAGAAGGCCTTGCATGAATGCAAGGCTGCTCTTTTTGTGCTGTTTATCAAGGTCCAGATGCCAAAAGGAGAGGAGTGTGTTTCTCATGAGCTGTAAAAAAATTTCCCAAGTTACACAAACAGAAAGGGTCTCTAGGGTATTACACTGCACTACAAGGAGTGGGTAGCTATTGAAAATCATTCACTGTATATATTTTACTGTATTGACTTGTGACACAAAGAAAGAAAGAGCACTGCAAACTATCTGATATGCATGGCAATGAACATTTTGTGTCTGAGTGTTCTTGTCATGGTTAATTTTTTTTTGCAAAAAGAAAGTAAAAAGAGAGAATATGCTCGACACAAGATAAGAAACCCCATCATGGAGATAAGGGAAGAGTTATGAACCTGCAGCAAGGTCACATAATCATGCAGTGACCCAGCCAAGCACACTTGCACAGATGAGTTGAGCTTGTCAGTCTGGATCACAAATCAACACTTGGCCGTTTCGAGCCTTTGACCGACATTATTCAACAAGATGGGTGAATATCTGAAAGTCAGGTAACATTCACTAATCTCCCTGACAGAAAGAAAATAACCCTCCCTTCATACCGGAGCTCCATCTGTGTTACCTTTGACCGATGGATTATCTCTGTTGCCTGTAGTGCTCAGGCAATCAATACCTCCATCAAACCATCATCACTGATGCATCACACAGTTGCCCTAAAAGAACACTGCAGATTAAAAGGTACACTTGAAGACCATGACATGTCTGATTTTCACAACTTTTCCATAACTAAAAGCTTTACACGACAGGATCTTCGCTTTGACTCTTCAACAAGTGACCACATGTTCGAGCAAGTAACCGAAACCAGTGTGTGTTCACGCAAATCATAGCCTGTCAATACAAATATTCTGCGACATTCAGTATTAAGTACTTACTAAGTGATGTGTAAAAAGAGCAAAATATGGGCATGGGGTGTCAGGCTACTTATGTCAAATCAATGAGATGGTTTGTAAAACATCTGCTTTTTTCAACACAACCCTTCAGAGTCACTGTGTCACAGTTCCTCCCTACAGTTTCCTGCTACACAGCCTCTTAAATCTGCATAATCTATAATACATATTTGATTGTCTGAATCAGAGCCGCCACCTGAATATCAATCCAGAGAGAAACTGTCACACTGGACCCACCAGACCTTCAAATCTAAATAAAAAGCAAACACTGAATTCAGCTACAGAGTGATAAAAAGATTCAATGTCAAGTCTGGGGCAAGCAAATGTGCAGGTGAGTCAGTATCAAAAGAAAAACAGATTTGTTGAGCTACTAAAAATTACTCAGTGAACCGGTGTGGGATCCTACAATGTTTCATGCATTTATCACGACAAGGCCGACCTAAACAAAACATGACATGTGCTAGTTTGTGTGTGTGTATGTGCATGTGTGTTAACAAATCACAGAGGAAAACACAATCATGCCATGACATTGCAACAGACTGTAAGTAAAGTGTTAACCCTCTCCTTTCCTGAACAGTCGACAACCGAGTGAACCTTTTTTCTTTAAAAAAAAAAACAGTTATTAGTTTATCACCATTTCATCATGATTAAAAATCGCATAAACATCATCATAATCATATCCCTTTTCTAAACAAAATAAAGTTACTATATACTATTGAAAAGAGTCATGGGGAGGGAAAGTCACATGTTGTGTTCAAAGCACATTAAAAATCTTGTTAGCTTTCAGCCAGGAGTATATGTTTTAATGCAAAGCACTTTGAGAAGCCACATTTGTTTCAAGCAAAAAAACATTTTTTACTGTTTTATTGCAATACACTTTATTTTTCATGATTAATATCCAGTAACCCTCATTAAATAATGACCATAAATCTTCTTCTAAATACAAGTAGGAAAATAAGGTGATGTAGATTTGAACACAAGTAGCATTTATGCTAGTTGTCACTCTTCCTCCCCATTACATCCCTGCCACCTTGCTCCATTGCTTTCATAGAGGGGAAATTGTGTTAATTAAAAAGTGCATCATGAATATGTAGAGAGTAATAATAAAAGTAAACCATCTTTTTGTCATAAATAACACCTTTTCCTCTAATATTCAATAAAACCTCTTATCATACAAGTTGAGTAGTCACATGATGCAAATCCACCCCCTGTGGTCTTTTAATATCTAGAAGCAACGTTAGTGCTTCCTGAAACTTAGAAGCTATGACACAGCAATACAAACAGGACTCCTGTAAGATTGAAGCAAGAGCCTCTTACAGCCACTGAGGCTACAACATGTGAACAGTGACGCCGGAAGATTTGTAGCACAGCTAGCATGTATCTCCTTTAAGGAGACTAGCAGTAAGCTAGCTTCCAGCTAAAGTGGACTCAAAGATGACTAATCCACAGTTAGAGGAATAAAGGTTTTGGAACATGCATATTTGCTTTTTTTGCAAAGAGCTAGATGAGAAGACAACCATTGCTCTCATGTTTATAGCCACAGGGAAGTTAGCATAGCTTAGAACAAAGACTTGTTTCCATGGAAACAAGGCGAAGCATCTAGCTTTTCTAAAGGTTAAAATTTCACCTTGCAGCATCTCTGAAAAGCACAAATGTACTCATATCTAGTTTGTTTAATGTATGATAGAAAGAGTAAGGTAAAATCTACACTGTGATTTTAAAACTATCAGACTGGAGACCCTCCAGTCTTTATGCTACCTCAAGCTCACCCAGCCTCTGACTGTAGCTTCATATTTAAGATAGAGGTATACTTTTTTGATCTTTTTATTTAACAATTGGTATTTTATCAAATCTTTTAATTTCTGTAAGCAGAGACATTATGTAATCCCACTGTTCACATGTTGTAACTTCAAACCATAAATGGCTGACAATAACATTCCCTCCTTGGTCTTCTGTCAATATTTTAGTCAATCAGGAGGAAAATAAATCAAAACGGAAGACCTTAAATGGTCGAGAAAACCAGATGTCCAGCTCTGCCCTTTCAGACTGTAGGACATCATATGAACTTTGGGTCTAATGATGTTGGCAGAACAGACCTCATTTCCATTCACTGATGGATTTGCAAAGCATTGGGTGGCTACGAACTAACAGGACTGACATTTTTCCAGACTGGTGTGCATAAATCCAACACTTTCTAGATCCATAAGAAAGTAACTGGCCCACTCTCAATGAAGAGGATAGAGCAGAACTCAGTCACACTGTCAATGGTTTTAGTTGCCAATCAACCATTCAGTCCCTGGGCCTGAGTAGACTCTGCTAGGCTGCTGCCAGGTCTTCCTCAGTGGCAGGTCTTCATCCCTGTCAAGTATGGTGACTCTTGTCGGCACAGACCCATCTGCTGCTGCTGCTCTTGAAGATCTGAGGCCACACCATCGACAAAGTCGGGGACGGGTAGCCCTGAGAGTATCATGACCGACTTGTTCCAAATCATGAAAGTGGGTACAACGGGCAGGAGGAAGGAGATTTCAAAGGTGTGAATGTGCTGGGAGTTCATGGCATCATAGAAGGACAGTGAATTGTTGTCATAGTCCAGCAGGACACCCAGCCGCCTCAGCTGCAGGCTTGCCTCCACCAGCATCTCCTTGCCATCGTGGCGCACCATAAAGTTATTGTTGCAGCGTGAGAACACCCACGAGGACGAGTTCTTCCCGCTCCACTCGTTTTTTGGGGCTGATTTATAAGCCACGCCGATGGCATACCTGCAGGGAAGGAACATTTTGGAATGCATTAGTGATCTGAAACTAGTGTTCTCCTTAATGACTTTACTTGCACAGTCAAGCTACCTCATGATGAGGACACACAAGATAGGCACAGGCCCTTTGGGTCTTTCCTGCATGAAGAAGTCTACTTTAGAGCCAATTAGCGAAAAGAATATAAATAAGAGTATAAACTGTGTGTGGTGAGTGTGTGTCTGTTGTGTGTATGCATTTGTGTGTGTGGGTTTGCACAGCAGCCTAGATTTAAACTCCCTAAAGAAAGTTATTTTGGTTTATCTAGCCTCCTTGCAGGCTTATATAAAGCACTCTCGAACATGTGTGTTTCTTACCATGTGGATGCTCCCAGCAGAACTTCCCAGTAGTGGCAACCGCTGTCAATGAAGACATTACCGGCCGCGCCATAGGAGCCCGTTCCGCTGAACCGCTCCGGGGTGTGACTCTTCTTCAGCGAGCTCTCATCCTTCTCCATGGTCAGACAGTCATTGGACAGACGGAGTTTCTTGTGTGCCGTCTTTGGGTCCAACTTGAAGGGTTGACCTAGAAAGAGATGGAGCTTTGTGCCTTAAAAGGTCTGCTAATATCACCATGATAATGATAACGTAGTTCTCGCCATTACTAACATCATTATCATCCTCATATTTTTTTTTAACCAAAAAAACACCTCTATTTAAAACATATATAACTTATAATTTACTGCAGGAGAAATAAATGATTAAAAAGTTTTCCTGTAAAGTAATCATCAAGATGAAGTAGTTTCAAGGTTCTTCAGCCATGTTGTTATGTTGTCTCTTTTATGTTGAATATAATGGGAAATTTCAAGCAAACAGGACAGAAACTAAAAGCATTGTGTAACTTGTAGCTTCGAGTCTGTCTTCATTGTTTTATTTTACAGGCTATGGCTGTTGTTAGTGCATCGTCTCTGCTTGTACATTGATTGAAGTTGCCTTGCCTGTGTAGGTAATTTTGTCAAACAGAAGTATATGTTGGTTCTCTTTGTTGGCTTTTTACATCTATCACAAACACAATGCTAAAAACAAACAAACAACAAACATATGAACCAAAATGTCCCTAACTGAAACAAAAAGATCACATTTTCATTGGTCTAAAAAGATCCTCTTGTACACACACTCCACCAAAGGGGTCGTGTCAGATGTATTAATTTAATAGCAACTAATTTCTGGCTATATGAGGCAGGTGAACAAGCTGTAAATACAACTGACATGTTATCACCTCAGTAAGTTAACACAGCAAACAAGTTAGCGTACAGATGTCTATTTGTTATCTCAGCAGAGTGACATAGCATTCATTTTAAATTGTGTTTCTGGACACAACTTCACAACTCTGGACTTTAAGTCCTTTTTGCTCTGTTTTGTTTTCCACTGTCTTCTGAGGGTAACATCTGACTCTTGGGATATAGTCACATGAATGAATCCAGGCTAATGACAATTGTCTGTCAAGGTGAAATTCCTATCATAGTTCACCAAAACTGGACCCCACATGAAGCCTCTCT
>JAPZDZ010000026.1:14238801-14250792 GCA_029783805.1 Acanthurus tennentii | reverse complement strand
GAGGCGAACCGCCAAGTTCGTGATTATTTTCTGAGCGACACCTTTCATTTGATCCTTTCTTAAACAAAAATATTGATCAGTGCAGCTTTGCGAACATTTGGCTAAATAATGCCACTTGTTGGAAATTGAATCTGCCAATTTTCATTTCAAACTCGGTTCTCTTGCTGTTTTGTCTTTGGAAAAAGGCAGATACCGCAGGATCTGAAGGTGAAAAGAGCTCACTCAGAGCGGCAGCAAAAGAAGAAAATAAATAGAAAGCGGGGTTGAGAAATGCTCGCCGAGAACTCACAGGGAGCAGCAGAAGAGGAGAATGTTTGAAATACAAAGGCAAGAGTCTCAACTTCAAAGCGTCTCGCAGCCTCTCACTGCCTTTGGTAAAAACATTTCATAACAGTGGAGGAAGCCACCCGGCATTCTCCTCTTTGCCTCCCATCACACAGACTTGGAAATTAGCTGAAGGAAATAGCCTTCACTTCCACTGCAGTAGGTAGCAGTCAGGGCTATTCAGTGGAAATGCTGCTATCCGGTTGCAACAATTCAATTTGCAATGACACCAGTAATTTGGGTGTAATGGGTGGAAAATTGAGAGGGTAAAACTAGGTGAGTGGCAGCGAGAGAGGAGTTAAGGAGTCAGGAGGAGAGGAGAAGTTGAGGGGATAATGTGAGGCTGAAAAATTGGCAGAGGATCCCCTCACCACCTCTCCGTGTCCATGTATGTGTGCGTGGAGGCTTCATGGAGGTCAGCCACGTCCCTTCCAGACCTGACATTTAACTCTGACACCTCTCATCTCATCTCTTTGCCTCCCTGAGCCTCCCACGGCTTAATGAGCGACACAATGAGGACCTCCTTCCCTCTCTCTATCTGTCCTTTCCTTCATCTTTCTTCCCCCATCCTCTCATTCTCATCCTCTATCCTCTCTCCTCTCTCACACACTCCCCTCCAATAATCCGCATGGTGAGTGTGTGTTACCGCATGTGGATATGAGGCGACGAGGCCAATGTGCTGCTGGCAGCCAATTACATTAATGCGCTCTCTTCTTTGAACTGCTTATCGCTGCCAGCGCAGCCATTTCCAAACACTGGGGCTCTGTCATGCCTTTCCAGGGGATGACTCCTGAGAGCCAGGGCTGGGCCCCGAGGTTGGGGAAGGGGAGATGCACGTGACAGTAGAGGACAGGCAGACACATACACGGAGCATCAACTCCGGCCTACACACAAGCAGACACAGTAAGTGGCCAAGTGGAAATGTTTTGAACCAAGGCCAGCAGGATTCCTGTAAATGAAAAAAAGTCATGCATAATAAGCTCGGGTTTAAAGGGTGAACTCTGTGTATGTGAGAATAAATGTGTTTGTGGGTTACTCCAAATGAAGCTGAATTTGGAGGTTGGCACGGGTGAAATGGCAGGTGGACCACTAAGAGAATTGTTGCTCTCAGCTTTAATTGCTGCTGATGGGCTGGCAAAGCTCAAAATTTTCCCACAACCATTAATGCATCATTGTCTGCTTCATGTCAGTGCTGTCATGAGATGCTATGAACTGTTCATTTACGAATTACAGAATAACTTTTAAAGAAATGGAGAAAAATAGAATAACAAAACCAAATTATAATCCTCATAATTATATAACTGTATGGCAGAGGTAATTCTGTATTACAATTAATGCTTCAATCCTCCTGGCTTCCAATGCTTCTGTACTTTCACTTCTGTTTAAATGTTAAAGTCTTCCACTGCTGAGGACCATTCATGTCGCAAAGTCTCCATGAAATGAAAAGACCTTAAGTTGCAGTGAGAATAGTGGTACAGTATTTGCTAGCAGCACTCAGGGAACATGCCAAATTTGATTTTATTCCGGAGTGCTTCGCTGACGGCCTAAAGGCATAAACGACCAGTGTGTGGTGTAATATATCAGCAAGAGGACCGAGTCAAAATAAGAAAGTAGATGTTTACGTCCAAGAAGATTCAGAATCTTTAGAGTCTTTTTTTAAGCTGTCTATAAAGATGTATCACAAAAAAAAACATCCAGGCAGGTCAGGATAGCAGAGTAGCGGAGTGAATCCCAAAGATTAAGTTTCCTGGCAGAGTCAGCTCCCTTTCTGTAATGCAGAGGTAATTAGAGACATTTCAACTGTCTGCTGAGGTGATAGCTATCCTTTGTTTGATTGCCTTGAAGCTCTGTGTTGTTATGAACTGGGAAGTCTTTAATGGAAACTTGTAAAACACACACACAAAAAAGAAACAGTGTCACAGAAAAAAAAAGAAGAGAGGATAAAAGGAGCTACTGTTGGGGGAGCATTTATAAAAAGCAATTTCACTCCAACTCCATTTCGCTGGGCCCTTGTCGAAATACTTGCAGTGGGATAGCATCTGGGTAATCGACTTTATTTCAATTCAGTCAATTTCACTCACGCTTCTTTCTTTTTTTTTTTTTTTTTTCCTGGCTCACATTTTTTGCTGAGGGATAGACTGAGCTGCCTCTGTAATGAGGGAGATTGAAAAGAAAAGATCCATTTTGCTGCATAACTAAACAATTACTGCAGTAGAAACAGGGGCATCGGGGACACAGAGAGCTCTCCAGACACATCGGAGGTGGAACGCAACCTTATATCTTTTTCAAATCATTCTGCGTCATTAAAATGCATGGCTGCATGCCACTTGGTTTCTAATTGACTGATCCGTATGTAACGTGGTATGTAGTTCACAGCCTTGCTTTTTTCATGATCCGACTAAAACACACAATCTACACTGGTGAGATTAAAGTTGCATCAATCACATAACATGGCTTGGGATGCCCAGGAGCACAGCAGGTGCATAGCAGGGATTCCCGGTACTGTGAGTTCACATGTATCACATCTCGCCTTCTCAACTCTTACTGGGCATTTTTGCTCTTTTGTGTTCAACTTCTACAAAAACTGTCTTTGTGTAGCGAAGAGCAAAGACAAACAGAAGTCAGTGATGTTCTCCACCGTCACCCTGTAATGAACTCAGAGACTCACAGTCTTCAGAGACCAGCGCTAGAAAAATATTTTTGAAGTAAAGCTTTTGGGGTCCGCTCAGAATTTTTCCGTGATTTTGAAGACATTTTCTAAAAGAGAAAGTTTTCCTAAATGGTGCGATAGAATATAAACACATGAAAGAGTAAGTTCATTTTTGGTGGAGTGTTTAACATGTAATCAACATTAAAAACCACCTCCTGTCTCAATAACACAAGTCTTCTTCACTCGTGTATCAATGCACATACTGTACACTGTGCATTATATACCACTCATCAACAGTGACACCCCTCTCTCCTCCTTTCTAACTTTCTCCTGCCTCTCCAAACACTCCTTCCTCCTCTCATCTCCTCCTTCCTCTATCCTTTCCTACCTACCCCCTATTGTTTACTTTAGGGGCAGTGTGGTAGCTTGAGGCCTGTCATCAGAGATGCATGCTGGGTAAATATTGCAGGTTCTTTAGCGGATAGTAAAGAGGCACTTGTAACCCTGGGGCACCTGGATGGATAATATTTGCTACGTTGATTTTAGCTGCTTACTCAACACAGTGACTTCAAGTACACACAAATTGTACATGCACGAGAAAACATATATAAATATATATATATATGCATATGCACACACACAAACACTCACACAGGTTTTCGCAGACACCCTGGCTTTGTACACAATATGGAAGCCCAGAATAGTTTACGAACACAATGACGAACAACGTAAAGTCAACAGTCCAGTGTTTGACTGTCAGCACAGCAGCTGTTTAAAGGAAGGTCAGTTTGCATTCAGATTAGCTTTTGTTTTCACACAAACAATATGCTCACTCGAAATAGAGCCTGGTCTTCACGTGTAAACAATAGGGCTGCTACATAAAGACACACTTAAGCCTGGATTTATGTCCTACTTCACACCACCATGCAGCTTTGTACTACAAAATGAATAAACATGGATGTTGGTCTATGGAAGCTTTGCAGTGTGTGAATGTTCCAAATATCAAACCAAATCAATCAGTCAAATTAAATTTATTGTCATTTTACAGTACATAACTATAGCAGGTAGATTGAGAGAGTACTACTTAGGGAATAAGGTACAATATATAAAACACTCTGCCTGTGTCCTTTCTTTATGTGCCACTTTCTGCTTTTACTCTGAGGATATATTTTGGTAAACCAAGACACATTTGGTCCTTTTTTAAAGTCCACCATTCATATGTATGACATCAGGTATATTAATCATGTTTTACCCTCCTATAAAATGATATTTAATTACTCTTAAGGAAAGCAAATATTAGTACGCAAGAGGATGCAACAAGCACAAAAATACTGCACATCAAGAGCCTTGAAAAAAAGGTTGTTCTTGGACTCGGTACATGTGCTGAATTTTTAGTTGAGGAAATCACATCTTGTAGTTGCCCTCCACCTGCTTGCGCAATCAAATCAGACACCATGAACAGCACAGGCTGCTTTCTCTGAGCGACTCCCTGGAATACTAAGCTAAGAGAAGAGACAACTCAGATACAGAGACATACTGCATGATATTGCTGTAACACCCCTGTAACACTCCATGGCCTACATACTGTACTTTCCTGATAGCACTCAGTCTAAATTTGAGCCTTTTCCTCCATCCCACATTGACAACTGCTTCCCTTTTTTACTGCAACTTCAGTTTTTGTTAGTGTGAATTCATTAGTGAGACAGACAGCCAATTAAAAAGCATAAACAGAGCACAGTCTAATAAAAGCTGTCTAAATGAATGTGGCTTCTTGTCCTGTTAGCCGGCACTCTAATAAACTGCGACCACTCACATGCAACCATAATATAATTTCATGCTTATGAATGCCGAAAATATGGAGCTTTAACCACAAATATAATGATTATTATGTTGTCATCCGGACGAAGCGGCTTCGACTTTTAAATGTTAAAATGCCTGAATACATGCTTTGATTCAAATTAATTAGAGAGGCTTCATTATTTTTGTTTTTCAGACTAAAAAGAATCTAAAAATGTTTTTATATTTGTTGCAAATATTAGTGGGATTAAAATACGAGGTCAGTTAGGAAAAAAAAACATTTGCAAAACCTTTTGAAGAGAAAACAAATGCTTTCATCCTGTTCTTTACATCTTTCCCATTGACTTACAATTTATAAACTGTAGCTGGACGGGCACAACGTAATTTCATCCGTGCATCACTCAGGCCTGGACTGTATTAATAGGTAAAAAGCAGTGGATTGAGGGCACTCATGTCTGCAGACACTCATGCCTGCAAAGAGCTATTTGGTGTCTTCTATTCGCTCAACACTTCTCTCACTCTCAATCTGTCACTTTTCAACTACTTTCATACTCTCCCTTTGTAGAAGACAGTCGTGCAGAAACTTGGCCACAGTTCGCTTTGAGGTAAATGCAGATGGTCATGGCAATAAAAGGTCACTCACACACACACACACATATGCATGCGTGCACACACACTTTCTCCTTAGCTGCCTTCTTCTTTGTCATTCTTAATTCATACCTGTTTCAGGAAGCTGTGAGTTACTTCACATGTTTGCCGTGAGCATCAAACAGTGATAAGTCTACATACTACAGCGTTAATGCCACAGTTCACTTCCAGCCACTCAGGGTTCGATGAGTGGTTTCATTGAAGTGAGACTGGAGTGACCTAAAAAGCCAGTGAAAGCTCTAAGACCCCGCAACATGACTTTAAATGTTGTCCTCTACTGTATTGCACGAAACAGGGCCTCAGCAAACGTGTGAAGCCACTAAAAGAGGAATCCATAGATGTAACACTGAACTCCAATAGTGCTGTCAGACTTGGAAAGGACAGTTTAAAACAAAACAGATCAAAACAGGAGCAGCAGAACCAGAGATAACCTTTTTAATGCCCTTTTTCTTCACTGTCGAAACTAAGTGGCTTTGTTAACAACAATGCAACTCCACCACTGACAGTCTGGTGGGAGATTTTAATGTGTTATGCCCAAGTAGCTAATGTAGCCTTGAGCTTTAGCTTTAAGCAGATATGAGGAGCGGGCTACACATGTCTGGTAAGCTCACTTCTTTTTAACTCCACACCCCCACATTTTGTTAAATTGCAGTCAATCATATGCAGACGCTGACTTAAGGCAAATAACTCTTTGCAATTTATCATAAATATGCAGTAGTTCTCTCCTTGGCCTGTTAGCAGACTCCGTGTAAAAGTGATACATTGATAGAGTTCTCTGTTAATGTTCCTGGGTAATATGATATGCTCATCATATGCTTAAATTTGAATGATTTCTTAAGTTAACTATATGTTGTTTAGACACCACTTCAAAAGAACACATTTATACCAGTGTTCAAGGTCGTCTGGGCCGATTCCAGTTTCTTCTGCTGTGAAATTTAATCATTAACTCCACAAGAAAAATATGCATTTGACCTTTTCGATTATATTCGAGCAAATAGCTTCAAGCAAGCAACTTATTTTCACTGTGATGCTGAGTAAGGTCCTTGAAGGTAGAAGTTGAGGTGGTGAAACATTGTCTTGTTTCAACTTTTGCAGTGTCTCTCTGCCTTCCTATCGGACAAACATACAAATGTTTGACACACAAATGTGTATAGAATCTCTGGATTTGTGTAGATTTGTGTGGGATTACACAAAGCATGTCTGGCCTTTCCTTTGACATGAGACCAAAAGTTGTGGCATCTTGAGACGGAAAAGCTTTACCTCTAGGATGAACTGACAGATGGCAAAAAGATGGAAGATGGGCACCAGAAGACAAGATCATATGTCATAGCCAGGGGTAACAGAGGACTGTGTGCCAAGAGAGGGGTTAGAGAGGGGCTTTAAGGAGGAACATGGAGAGTTTGAGGCCTGGAAAAGACATTGCATTAGAGAGCAGAGTTTTACAATGCTTTTTAAAATCCAGGAGAGAAAAAAAAGAGGCAAACCCGCATGATAATCTGTTATTTCTCTCCAAGATGCTGTTTAACAGACTTTTACTGTTTTTAAGTAGAGCAGAAGTCATGCTTCTCAATGCAAAACTTTGGGCTCTCGAACAAACTTTTCATGAAGACTGTATGTACTGTTTTCAATTGCAAATTATGTCCTCTGAGGCTAAACTACAGCAGCCTATACAATTGAAACTTCTGTGATTATAGAAAAAAACTTTTCAGATGTATTTTCTGATACCGTTGTACTGAATGTTCCCAAGTGACAGTGCAGCATTTTATATTCTGCAGTTGGGAAAATGTTGGCAAAGCACCTGTGTGCCTGCCTTTATAGAACAAACAAATAAACGGCTTGCAAACTGCAGAGCTCCAGCATCCTAATATTTAATGCACCGAGGTAGTGATTCAAGGTAGTGACTGCATCTCATCGCAAAATGTCGTTGAAAACATTAATACCTTAATTCCTCGACACCTGCCCCTGGTTTGTAAATGTCTGCACACTCCAACATGCCTTCATGGTGTCATATTGACACAGTTTACTACATTCAGATTTGTTTTACGCACATACTTCACAGCAGTTCGGGTGAGAAGGTGGTTGGTGATCGAGTGGATTCCTGCAGGAACCTGCATGGACACCAAACTGGTGTGGAAGGTTCATGCAGAAGATGTCTGCTTCACAGTGCAACAGACAATGCATTTCCTAAAAAGATCCTGCAGCTCTGGTGTGAAATAGTAAGTCCAACTTCTACTCTGTCTTGTGAAGATCGTTCTGTCTGCATGATTTGGTTAGTTCATTAACTCAACTTATGCAGACAGCCATAAAAAGTTATTAAAAATCCCATCCCTGTCTTTCTCGTTGGTGATCACTTGCATATGTGCCTGTTTTCTAATGATCATCGGTCCATGAACAATTTTTTTTTCAGTTGCTTTTCTGTAATTTCAAACTGCAGACAACTGTTAATGTCCAAGGCAAATTCCCCCTGGGACAATGAAGTCTATCTTATTCTTAATCTTACTTCCAAGTTACTCCTTTCATCAGACGGAGTTGTGATGCATGATGTTCCAGTGTCTGTCTGACTTGTCACTGTGTTCTTTGCTTTTCAAGCTTCTGCCTGAAATATGACGAGCTTAAGCTAAAAGGCTCCACAGCCTCTCATCTTAAAAACTGTGACAGCTAAACCCTCAAATCTAGTTCGCAGACAGAGAGAGTGGCTTCAAGTGCAAGCAGAGAACTTGTGGTTCCCAGCTAAAAAGCCTTCTACAAGAGCTCGTGCAGCAGGGGACTCTAGAGAGAACCTAATAAGCCTGACAGAGTGACATATTTGTGATCAGTTTTGTTGTGACCCATTTTAATCCAACAACACTCCTCGGCTCCACACGAGCAGATGAGTGAGACACTCAAATCTGAATACAAACTCCTCTGAGTAAAAAAAAAAAAGAGGAAAGAGTGGGAGATGAGAGAAAGAAAAAGGGACAAAAACATGAAGAGACTGACAGACACATGCAGAAACACACATGACGCAGGTGCCATAATGAAAACCACACAACCTCAATCATGGATGGAGATATTGAATATTTTTTTGTTATTTTGATGGCTTGTCTGAACACTAGTTGCCAATCAAAGCCTCAGAATCTCAACCAAACTTGGCTGTGGGTGGACAAGCCCTCCCCCATGATGGTAGTGGCTGCCAGAGAAGAGGAGGAATGACAGAAAGTGGGAGTGGAAGAGGAGAGAGAGAAGGGGGAATTATATGTAAGCACTAACACTGGATATTAAATACTGTAACATGCTAATTTACTGTCTAACATGGTTGGAAATGGTTTGAGGACAGATGATTTTGGTTTTGTTTCACCGATTTTTAAACTCCAGCTCATGCTTGTTTTTGTTATGTTTTGTAAAAAATTCGGGCATGATTCAAATTTTTTGCATTATTTTTAATTCAAACATTAGGTTTAACACATTTTATTTTTATGTATTAATTGTATGCGTTATTCACTTTAACTTGTTTATGTACTCGCTTTGGCAACATATTTCTCAAAATCTTACAGTAAAACCGATAAAAGCCTCAGTAAACAGAGGCAGAAGTGAGACTGACAATGAAAAATGATACCTATGAACACTCATCCTCTTTATCTGTGTCAGAGCGAGACGTTACATCTTACAGTGCTGCTAAGTGTTATTTATGCCGGGCCCAGTTTGAGTTAAGAGCATTGTTGGTAGCGAGCTGACTGCCAGCTCCAGATACCCTGCGCTTCACCTCCAAACGCTCCCCAGATGTATGCACATCACACTGAGGCAGTAATCCACTCTAATGCCATAAGAAAAGAGTCAAAGTACTGACATCCTCCGCGTCCCACAGGCAGAATATGTCTAGAAGATTTTGACTTGGAGGGGGGTGGAGATTCAGATGAGAGGGCCTGGTGGTGATAATTGATGGATAAAGGCGTTCACTTCAAAGTGCCAGATGGTGGTTTTAAATTTACTGGTAGAGACGGTGGAGGTCTTTTTAGAGGGCCCTCGACAGTGTTAACTATAAAATATTTTTAATTGCTAATGTGAACATAAAAAGGGGACAAACTCCAAAGTACGCCTATGTGTCCTGTTATGCCTGCATGAAACATTCTGCTTTTTGTTACTTAAGGACAAAACAGTCCCACAAGTCACAGCACTTTAAAAATAAAATAAAATCTCAGAGTTTAGTGGAAAGAACACATCAGGACTGGTAATATGGACACTTCATACACTAGAACAGTAACAACACTATAGACTACATACGTAGATACTTTTCAAAACTGATCCCTTAACAGTTTCATGTCAAATCTGTCATACAATTTTGATCCATAAAACATGAGGTAAATCAGCAGCTGTGCAGCCTGCAAACCAGTTTATTTTTGACCACCTGGGGGCAGCGGTCGCTGATAGAGCAAACTTCTTGTCAAACATTTCCTCAATTACAAATCCAACAGTTTTGGAGCAACATTTTTCATTAATTTGGGGTCACATTTGTATCCTCCTAAGAAACATACTTCCAAATTTCACCCTCGTTTTATCTCCATCTTTGGTGTCCACCAACACTTGAATGAAATATCTGGCTCCTTAGCTGCTGGATGCTCAACTGTGTTCACCAGCTAACTGTGTATTATCTGTTGTTTGGTTCCAAGGAGGTAGTGTTTAGTGTGTTGCTGTATCTTATTATTTAGATGAGAACAAATGGATAAAAGTTTTACAAGAAGTAGCACACTGGGTCTTTTAGAAGATGATAAAACAGTCACATTGAGGAACCCTGGTGTGTGTGGGCCTGTCTGGTCCATCTGTTTGTCCAACATTAACTAACAAGTATATAATTTTCAGATTCTTGTTTTACCTGGATCTGCTCCCTGTTCAACGACTGTTCAGAGGGCAAACCAGAGCAACAGTGTGTGAGAGAGGGTGTATGTTTGTGTCAGTGACTGAGAAAACGAGAGATCATCCCCTGACTACTGCAGTTTCCATCACACCTCTTTCTCCCAGCAGAGTGTATCCAGATTACAGTTAATCCTAAATGCCACAGCCAGAGGAGTTGGCATATCAACTCTATTTTGGCTTTACTGCACTACTGCAGCAATTTAAGACTGATTTTAAACTTTTATTGAGCCCCCTTGAGGCATATCCTAAATTAGCCGTATCGCTGAGGTTTAACTGTTAGCATGCCACAGCTGAGACTAAGATCCTGCTGAGGAATATTTAGGTTCCTCATCTTTATTTTGAACTCGTATTTGTTTGTTGTCCTGCGAGTTTCTTCTTCTGTTAAACATTTTTAACAGTAACTTTCTTTGTTTATCAGGTCTCTATAACCTCACACGCCCCAAACAGCATCATATTTATTATTCTTTTTTTTTTACACTTTTGCTTCCTTTGGTTGCTTTCTTTACTTTTATGTACTGTGTGCTGTTATGTGGTAGAAGAGGCATAAAAAAAAACTGAGTTCAAGAACAGGATAAGATTCTGCAGCAGAGAAAAAAGGGAAGGAGAAAAGCACAAAAAAGAGACAGAAACAGGGCAGAGAAGTGATCAATTTAACATTTCTCTTCAAAGTCAAAATAATCTGCATTCACATAGTAGAGAAACAGCTACTGTATATGGGTCATGAACAAGATGAGCACCATCAAGATGTGGAAAAGACAAAAAGCTAACATGAGACTGAGTAACTTAACCAAGACAGATATATATATATATATATATATATATATATAGGAATGAAATACCTATTGATGGATGTTCTCCAGTTATACAACATACTACAAATATTAAAGTCAGGAGCAAAAAGCCTCTAGTTCTCAAAAAGCCCAGCAAAAGAGATGCTAAAGTTGGTGAGGTGCAGGTCTAATTCCTGTAACGTCTGCGGTTGTGCAAGTGAGTCTGGGAGTGAAGCTTTTGTCCAACTCGATGCAAGTTGACAGGTGTACAGGTGAGTAAAAAAAATGGAGAAGCTTTTAGATGTTCTGTTTACTGACCTTTCATATGACATGACTTAAGCCAAAGAGGCGTCAGGCTTACTCTGAGAGGGAGTGAAAAATGGCTTATATCAAAGCTCAATGAACAGTGTCAGCTAATGCGGTCAAAAAATGGTTAACGGTGTCTCATAATAATAATTATGGTTGAAAATACCTAAATTCCTTCTTCCTTGCGCTGTGGATGCACATTTTTAAATTCATAGCAGAAGTATTCTGAGTTTTGGCATTATGGCTGTCACCATCTTGGTTTTTTGGAGCCAGAGGAGACTGTTTTTATATGAGTGGGTGGAGCTGGAGAGGAGACACATGGCTACCAACGATCATGTGATGCCTAGCAGACAGCTGTTGCCAGTCGAGGTGGCCATGTGCTTAATAATGTATAACTTATTAAGCACATGTGATTAATATGCAGGCCATTAATGTATAACAAGCTTTTACATAACTTAAATGAGTGACTTATGTTAAAATTCACTCCTTCAAAACTGTGATAAACAGGGAAACTGGGAGGCGAAGCTATGGTGAACAAAACTGTAATTTGTATCAGGCTGTGTTTATTTCTGCTGTTGGACATTTTATAAGCAATGTTTTTTAAAT
>JAPZDZ010000026.1:14203728-14213774 GCA_029783805.1 Acanthurus tennentii | reverse complement strand
GTGATACTAAATATAATAGCATTGCAACAGGAAATATTACCACACTGTATTACTTTAATCTTCTGCAGTTCTGTATTGTTGTTTTACTCATGTTACTTTTCTTTGATCGTGGCCTGAGGTTTGCTTTATAAAATGAGAGTAGTGCACAACAATATCTACGAATGTGTTTCTTTTACAAACCGCTGTTCTTTAGCAACCAATCATTTCCAATCTATTCTTCAAAAAGTGGATCCAAAGGCCATGAAGGTCTGGAGACAGAAGATGTTTGCTGCAGTTCTGGTAAAAATTATGCTAATGAGTGCAGGATTGAGAGTTTCTACCACAGTGCTGACAAAACAATGTGCCATAAAGTGGCTCATAATTTTTTCTTACATGAAAGTGTGTTAAAATACAGATTGACAGTTTATGGACAATGTCACATGTTGAATGAATTAAGCAATAAGAGAAAACAATTGGAGACAGCCTGACTGACCACTTATTTGATGCAAAGCAGTTTATACTTCAAATGTTTTCTGTCATAAAAGGCTCCTCAGATTTTCTCTTACATACTTGTAAAAAAACAAATTAAACATGCAATCATGATACAGTTTGTTGTTCGCTAACTGGGAATGCTTCTATGATAGTTTGATTTGCAAACATGTCTGTCATTATTGGATTTAAATGTCTGATCTTGTTTTGCTATAATGCCACAAAAACAACCATGTGATCCCTGAGAAATGATACTGATCAGTCACTACTGGTAATGTTAATGATCAAACACTCAATTACTATCCCTTAAGTGTGACTGTTTGTCAAAGAAAAAGAGAAAAGACACACACACACACACACACACACACACGCGTAAATAAACTCACTCAAACACATAGAGTACAGAAGATGAAAATGGAAACAAGCAAAAAGCGAGCCAGAAATAGAACTGCCGTTCAAAGAAAGCAAATCAACGATGGCGGCGGCGACGACGACGATGAGCATCAAATAAAACAACAACAACAACAACAACAACAACAACAACAACAACCACAGCTGTAAAGAGAACAGCAGAACAAAGCAGCAGACAAGCGGCGGGTGTTTGAAGTAGCTCTACTCATGCAAGTGAAAGGGAGGTGGGCTGGACGAGCACCTGGTCACGACACTGACTGTCTGACTGTACCTCTGTTTCTGTCTGTCTGACAGGCAGCATCCCTGCTTTTCAGTATCTCCCCTGTCTGACACTCAGCCTGATTCTTTCTGTCTGCCTTTTGTCTGTTTGACTTTGCACCCACTTTAATTATTTATCTGCCTCCTTATCTCCCTCCCTGCATCCCTTCCTTATCCATCCAGGTGTCTACCTGTGTGCCTGTCTGCCTCTCTGCATCCAAGCAGAAGGAACGGGGGAGGGAGGATGGGGTAGGAGGGGTGGGGAGGTGGTAAAAGGCAGCCAGGGAACTCACCGCAGCGCTTGTCTTTGAAGCCTCCATTACCGCATCTGACACTCTGCCCGGGCTCACCTGATAAGCCTACGAACACACACACACATACACCCACATAAGTGCACACATAAACTCACACACAGACAAGCCTGGTCGCACAATGTCTGCCACCTAAACGCACAGCAACTGAAGAGGACAGCTGCTTCCTGAGCAAGTTGCCACAAACACTCTTTTTTTTTTACGGACACATGCATGCTCTTAAATGCACATGAGACAGTGACTTTTAATATTTGTATCCCTAAAGCTGGTGCAGGAGTTTACATCACTGGGACGAGCGTTTGGTTGTGTTGAGTCGCAGCCCCGTGTGAGTGTGTTTTTTGTATGAGGGAGTTTTGAAGTGGAACATCAGTGAGAGGGGACAGATGGGTCATTAATTAGCAAGCTGGAGACGAAGATGATTAATACATCAGAACACAGCTGCCTCCCATGAGACTGCAGTGAAACAAACTCCTCTGTCCTCCATATACATATATGCATGTGTGAGATGTGACTGCTACTTGTTTTTTGTGTGTGTGTGTGTGACTCGGTTAGTGAATCTGCATATATGTACATATTTCACACACACATTTAAGCGTGCATGTTGTCAGAGACCCGCATATGTCTGTATGTTGATGACATCTGCTTATACTTCTTCCAACGCCTCTATAAGTGACCACATAAAGTCTGTTGTGCATGTGTACATTTGTGCTGCCTGACTTGTGTGGGCACTCCTGTGGCTTCAGCCCAGCAGGCAGGACGAGTGGCAGAGAGAGTGAGAGAGAGAGAGAGAGGAAGCAGAGAAACCGTCAACAACAAACTCATTAAAACACACAACAGACATCAAAGACGGCTAGAACCACTTAGAGATAGAAGGAGCGGAGAGAAAAACATGGATAAAGGGAGGAATTGAGGCAGAAAAGGATGTGATGGGTGGGAGAAGGTGCCAGCAAGTGCTGGTGACATGCAGGGGGTGGCAAAATTAAATGTCAACCCAAAGAAGGATAGCATTTTTATAATATGATATAATTGCTTATGCTGTCAACACCAGAGCAGCTGCAGTGACGGTTTAAACTCAAAAAGACATCAATATTGGGTTGCACCACTTTGAAAATCCATCAATAAGTGTCTCCTTCCTAAGATCTTTAAACTAGAAGGTGTTTTTAAACTAGCGATTTGCTGAAACAGGTTAACTATTAGAGTGTCATGTCACATTTAGTTAAGATTATTGTAAGTAGTAATTTAGTGGCACTGTCTATGGCTCAACAGCAAAGCGAACACAGAAGTGTCAAAAACTACAGCCCCTCCATCAGTCACCTAAGGCTGGCTGCAAGAGAGTTAGTCCCATAGACCCTTTTTTGAAAATTATAATAGTTACAGCAATAATAAACATGTTTGCATCCTGATACAAAATAAAGTCTGTGTCTTTATAACTAATTTTCCCAGTTATGACAAATGTTAGGGGGTGAAATTTTATATAAGGCACTAATTTAAATTATTAGCCTGCCTCAGCTCCACAAACGCTCAACTACTTTGCCTATTTTTGGATTGTTTTTTGTAAATAGGTCATATAGTAAAAACCTAATGCTTAATGTTTTTGCAAGTTTTTTCAATTAGCTAAGGCAAAAATACTTTGCATTTTTAACTATTTTCTATAAATGGGTCACATGCTAGCAAACTACCATTAGTTTGTCTGTCAGTTCTGTTTGCCAAGCCCCAACTCGACCTGCCAGTTATTGAAGTAATGACCTTTAAGAACAAACTTGCATGTGCAGCTTGTTTTACTCTTTGGATGTGCACCACTTATTATAACCAGATCAAAAAAAGATAGATATTGTGTTATTTTTTTAAAAACCAAAAAGCGATGGTGTTTCCTAACTTTTTATTTGAGTGCTGTACTTTAGGTGTCTATTGACTGTCTCATCTATTTGTAAACTGAAAGTAAGAATCTAAAAATTTCAGAGACAAAAACAGAGAGAGAGAGAGAGACATAGGGATACATATACGTAAATGTAAACAGAGAATTAAAAGAAGAATGGGGCACATGTTGGAATGGAGGGCAGATGAAATAAAAGCCAAGCAGAAATGGGTGTTGAATTGCATTTCAGGTGCTTGAGGCACATGATGGGACTTGCTGGGGTAGGCAGGGTTATTAGCATAAGGTAATATCACTCGTTCACTGATTCAGCTCTGGACTTGGCATGTCATGGACAGAGAGTGCGACAAAGATGGAGGGGGGTTGATGGGATGGAAACAGGCACGAGTCCCGTGCTGAGAGGGGCGACTTGGCAGAGCAGCTCCGGTCTGGCCTGCCCTCTAATTCAGGCTTCTGTCGCTCCTGCAGTCTGTCTTCCCTTGTTATCTGTCTTTTCTGTCATTCTTTACCTTTCTTTCTTGCTCTTACAGTACGTCTCTCGCTCTATCCGGACTTTGTGTCTTCTCCCTCGCTCTGTGTCTCGCTATTTCAGTCCTTATTCTGTCTGTCTCGGCACAGTTACAACTGCAGCTGCTGACAGCCCATCATCTTGGGTTAGATCACCACCCCCTCTTATGACTTTATTGTGTTGAGGGGCTCCTGGGTCTTATTCCTTTAAAGATGATCCAATTTCTCTTTGAAACAGAAAAGGACAGATCCCTATTTATATTACAGTAGCTACAGAGACGGGAGAAAGGGATTGTGGGAGAAGAAAAAAATGATACCTTTCTTACAGGAGAATTGCGTATGATGAAGGGTTTACTGAACACACAATAGACTTAAGTTTGAGATCACTGTCACAGTTTAATCTCCGACCATCACTGTTCAGAGTCTGCAACTGTAGTTCAATTCACATTACAGCTAAACCATGAAATTACACAGAATTAAATCATGAAAGCAGAGAAAAACAAATTGATTTGTGAGTGAATGACAATCCAAATATTTGTTTCTGAGAAGTCTAACAGGAAATTGTTAATTTCTGCAGAAGCGTCTGTATTGGGCTTCGCTGCTTCCTGTGACAGTAGCTGTTACAGTCGTCAATTTTTGGACTCACATTATGTTAATTGAATTACAGTGTAATGTACAACTCCTCATCCTAAGGCACTGGACTGACTCATTGCAGACTTTGCTAAAAGACTTTGATCTGAGGTCAGATTCAAAATCAAGCACGAAATCACACAAAAAAGGTAAGAAACAGAAAGAGAAAAGAAGAGAGAGCTGCAAAAGTCAACAATCAGACAGAAGACTGTCTCTTAAACATATGGAAGCGCTCTGCTATAGGGAAAAAATGTACACAGGGCTCTGGTGGCGTGCTGCATGAGTTGCCTCATTAGATGACATTGTCCAGAAGATGAATCTCTGAGCCTTCATGGCGAAGTAACAACAAAAATTCAACTGCCACCACAACAAAAAAAAATGGAACAGAATACCCGGAGGCTACGTATCCAACTTCAAAGTCTTTTTCTTTTAATTAATTCAGGATCCTCCCCCATGCACAAGAGAACAACGAGACAGTAAGAGAAATAGCAACGAGAGCAAGAGAAAGAGGGAGAGATTAAACTTGAGAAAGAGCAATAGAATAGAACAAGCTCACTTTACAGCTGTTGTTAACAAGAGGCTTTTCAGAGTCTGGACGTGTCTGTAACACAAGCCTTCTGGGAAACCCGGTTCTTGTCTGAGGATAATATTCCATAGGGCAGAACTCTCCAGGCCGAAGAATCGTAGCGGGGCATAACAAATGTGGGGCTCATGCTTGTCTCATAACCTGCTGGCTGAGAGCCAATTAATGAGACCAATATGGATGCTAGCTGAAAACTAGCTAACATGTTCACACTTTTTGTTTGTTTCCCCTCCGTCAAAAGCAGTCTATTTGGGTATTTTGGCTCAGTCTGTTGTGCACCTTTCTGGGTGACTCGAGGTAAGAATCTTCCCTCATTAGAAATTAGACATAAAAACACAAGTATGCTACATAAATTTCCTGTTTCAACTCCGAATGAACTCCTGTGACCTTCAAGCTATAAGAAACTCTGTGAGTGTTCAAGGGATCTCATAACAGCAGGGCGCAACGATAAATGGGAGCAGACGTTTAGAAGATGCTGTCTTTCATTTATGAGTCTTGTGGGTAAATTTCAGCAAAGTTTCAGAGAGAAAAGAAGCAGGGAAGGGTATGACAGGACAGAGTCTACCGCCGCCGTCAAACACCCGAGTGGTCGGCGGCGGCAGCAGTTGTAGGACTCAACTTCATGAATCCCAATTGTCTTTTTCCCTTAAGGCTTATTATGGGAAAAAAGCTTTCTTAAATGGACTCAAATCAGTAATTCAAGTTTTTAGTCTCATGAGGGGATTAGGATCAAGAAATTTCTCCGTAGGTTTGAAAGGGAATAATAAATCATCATGAATACTGAACAGCAGCAGAACAGAGCAGACACAAGCTGGCATTTGATTTTGTTTTTAAGGCTCTCGGATATCCCACGGGTCCGTGTGTGCTTTTAGCTTCCCAATTATTTGTTTGGGTCAGGGACAGACTGACCCAGGACTACTTAAAAACAAGAAGAAAAGACAGAGAAAAAGAGTGAACAAGAAAAGGCAAACACAGAAATAGAAAGTACATGAAGCGAAGCCATATCACAGACCACTTCCCATCTTTCTGGAAGCCTTTATTAGACATTTACTTATCAGATTACAGACTGGGGATATTGTGATATTTGAATGTAAAGAGATGGGAATTTAATACTGTGGATTAGGAGGGGTCTGGACTGAGATGAAGTGGGGTTAGTAGAAAACAGTGATATGGTTGAGAGGGCTTAAAGGATCTTTCTGTTTCATTTCAATCGGCCTACACTGGATTCTTGCTCGAACAGTGAAGTCGAGGCTCATGGATTAATAAGCAGGCAGAAAAATAACACAGACTATATATGAGATGGCTGGCTGTTATTCAACGTGATCAATATCTCTGCTTAATATAGAGAGCAATCTTTTTACCTCTTTTTCCTTTTGAGCCAGCAGTGATACACATGTTGTTGAAATTAAGTAAGTCTACATCTTACAAATAAGCATGGAGTAGCAACAGACCAAGACTCTGGCAGAAAAGTAAAGAAAATCAAAAGTTCCTTTAATCAAATGAAACTATCTGTAGCTCTCAAAGAAGCATCAGTGCTGTAACGTCACTTTTTTTTTTTGGATCAGGATCATTTGTTTGTTTTTTTGCCTTGTTAATTAAGAACATCTGACAAACAAGCTTGAGCTCTGGAAGCAGAGAACTGTCTGTCTGTTTCCTTTTAAACACACTTTGGTGCATTTACACCCAATGCAATTGGTATTTTTACTGCACCCACAAATCCAACCAATTAGCTGTCACTTGATAACAATTTAAATCACAGTAACATACAAACATTCTGACAATTAAGCTAAAACTCCACAGGCCTTCTAAGTTCTTCGACAACTGTTTTTATGCCATAGTAACAATACCACATATGCAGTGCACCAAACCAATCAAATCTATTTGGAAAAAAACTGTGTCCATAATGTTCATATTTCAAATAGCATTGATTTTGAATATTTAACAATTCATACCATGTGCTGTACTTTCCATATGAGAGCGGAGGGAGACTAATTAGCAACAGATACTCAAATCTGATAATGAATTAGACCAACTGTGTTAATGCCATGTTGTTGTGCCTTAGATAATGAATATTTATGAACTGTGACTGAAAATGGAAATTACAACACATATCAAGAGTTTGTCAGACATGAAATGGAGTTTACAGAGAGGTGAGAAGAAAGTCTAAATAGAAATCATGACTGATGCAATGCATTTTCTATCTGTTTTATCTGTCCAAAGCTGGTGCAGCTTTCATGAGCTCACTGTCTGTATAAAGTCCTCATCTATTCATTGATTTGTGAACTATTTCCATCCCACAGACACAGAAGCTTACAGTGCATTATAAGCAGGTATGAGTGAGTCTGTAAAAATAGTTTCATCATCTGAGCTCCGCGCTGTGCAGCTCGTAACAATTCCTTGTTACCCACGTCCAGCCTGATCCACAGTAGATGATATCATTAGGTTGGTGCTCCTAGCTGGTGGCTAGATAAGAAATATTTCTGTCCCCAAGGCTCGATCTGTTGCCAACCACTGTGACACCTGACCAAAGACATTATTATCATCGTGGCTCCATGTGGCTGCCTTGTGCAGATTGAGGATAATGCAGAGCTTTGATAGATTATCAACAGGGTTTCCAAATGAAAACCTCTATATTTAGAGTTATTTCTGGTCTGTTCAAGTTTTATGTGCAATGTTGATAAGAAAGTGTAAGGAAACAGAGAGTGAAACTCTGTAGCTAAACCGAATCAGCTATGGCAAGGCCTTCTAGGTGAATGTGTTTCTGTCTATCTGGGCCTGACATCTGATGCACAAAGCCTGTAGCTCTGAAAAGGGCCAAGATGGCAAGATATGAGTAAAATGAACACGGTCACAAACAACTGCTCAGGATGCACCTTGCATGTAAGTCTCTGATTTGTTGCTTGGTATTCTTTCCCCACAGATAACCAAACAATGACGGTGTTGAATCAAATCAAGATATTTGCAGGAGAAGTACAATGTAGCAGCTGATAGCATATCTGTATTCATATTCAAGGGCCACACCTCGGTGCTCCTGATAATGTCTGGACTCACAATGTGACAGATGTGAACAAACACAGGAGGAGGAAGAAACAGAGGCAGCAGATGCCTGTGAGCCCGCTGGTTCTTGTTATTGTGCAAAGCCAGGCTTTCTTTGTATTGATCACAGATGTAAAATTGACGCTTGGGAAATTGACAAATAAGTGCATTTTTTTTCCTCAGATTCTGGAGAATTCCTTTAAAGGGTCAGGCCTTCAGAAAAACAAGGCCCTGTGGCTGACCTCCACCTTTGACTTTTCCACTGAGAGTCATTCAGTCATTTACTTTCTTTTTTTTTTAAATCTTTCATTCTGCTTTTATTTCTTTCCTGCCTTTCACTGAGCAAAAAAACCCTCCAACAAATCAACTGTTTTGCCACAATTTGCACGTTGTTAACAGTTTGGCTTCCACAGTGTTATCTACAAAAACACGGCTTGTTACTTTTGCAATGTCAAGCAAATTGTTTCCACACAATACAACAGCATGTTGTCAAGCTTTTGACAATCTCACACACCTAAAAATGATTCATGGTTTTCTCAGCAGTTCTTATTTTGCTTGGTTTATTTTTTTTTTAGGACTTGGGAACAAGCCTTTGGGAAAAAAAAAAAAGTTTTGCAAATTTTAAATATGTTTTATTAATGTGCACATATAATAAATAAATAAACACATAAGCCAGTGTAGATATTTTGAAAAATACAATATTTGGAAGTGGAATCCGTGCGGTGTGTGACAGTAAGGACATGGCCCAGCTCATTAGGCAGAATTTCCATGGCTTGTTACTAAACCACCTGTCCTCCACGTTTACCTCCCACGCCACCGGCTCTGAGTGTCATCCTGCAGCTTGATCGGCTTCGCTGTCCTCCTCTCCTACTCCTGATTGGTCTCCATTGCAAAAGCATTTTATATTCACAATTTAATTTGGCCAAAACGCCTGCTTAGCCCCTGCATGAAAAAACCCGATAAGGTACAAAAAAAAAACAAAACAAGGGAAAGACAGAAAAATCACCTAACAGCAAGAGAGAGCCACGCAGAGAGACAGGCAGCGCAAAGCCACATTTCATTGGCTGTAATACAATTATCTAGCTGCTGGCTCGTTGGTCTATTCATATGACACAGTTATTCATTTTGCCTTATTTTCCAGAATGCAATAACAGAAAGAGCAGTGTGTTGGGTCTGAGTCATTCTGACTGATGGAAACCCAGAGGCCGTTGCTTGGCTTTGCGTTTTCTACAGTCCTCTGACTCATTGCTACAATGAAAAATGTTCAGAAAAACACAAACAGCTTTTCAAAAAAGAGTACCGTTATGAACTCCAACCAATTAAATCACCAGAAGAGTGGACAGTTCAGTGGAAACACGGAAAGACCCTTACACGTTCATTTAGCTCAGTCCAAAGTTCTTGTAGATAAGTTTGAAACATTTTCTCTGAATTGAGTGTTTGAGTGCTGAACTTTGTAAACACTATATGAAGTAAAAAATTACCCGCCAGCAAAATGTTGTGTGGAATTAA
This sequence comes from Acanthurus tennentii, assembly GCA_029783805.1. NCBI lineage: Eukaryota > Metazoa > Chordata > Actinopteri > Acanthuriformes > Acanthuridae > Acanthurus > Acanthurus tennentii. Next base: position 14,204,188 of record JAPZDZ010000026.1, on the reverse strand, counting down.
GTGAACAAGACAAAACTATTGTATTTGACTGAGACACTGGGCTCAATTAGCGTTTGCAAACTTGAGGTCAGGACGTCCTCTGATGAAGTCAGACCTGATAATGTATTCGTGCGTTGGCTGAGGTGACATTAAATCTGACTTCTATGATTCCCTCGCTCTCAAATGTTCGCATGATTTTAAAAAAGGAAAATACAAGGAGGGGTTTATGAACACTGGCTTCAGAAAAGCCTTTCAAAATGCAGAGGAGAGGCCTCGTGAGGACAGCTGCTCAGTAAATGAGAGCGTTAAAAACTGAACAGATTGGACAGAACATCTCCAAACGGAGCGTTCTCAGCATCATGGTGAGTCAAAACAATATCTCGCATGCAAACAACTGACTTTTATGCGACAGTGTTTTGACAGCACACACAAATTTAAGTTTACATATTTTATGAGGTGGTGAGAAACTTAACATTACACT
>JAPZDZ010000026.1:14188920-14200899 GCA_029783805.1 Acanthurus tennentii | reverse complement strand
ATAAAAAAAAAAGAATTACAACTTAATGTTCACCTGTTTACCTTCTGCTGTTAAATTGACTGTGTTGACAGCTGAAGCCTCACCTGCGGCTTTGCTGGAGGCAGGCTGGGTAGAAGTGAGGCCTCGTCATTTAAACCTTCAGCGATGACGAGTGAATCAGCCTGAACGTCGACATCATGGAATCCCAATAGCTTCTCTTTCTCTTTCTCCGCCTCCACTATTTGCTTCTGCTTCCCTGCCACTTCTGATCTCTCATTACTGCTCCTCTACAATGTCAGCTGTCGCCCTTTCCTCGTTTCTTCCTCGGTCCTGACCTTCATCCTCTTGTCCCCCGCCCTTTTGGTTCTGCATTTTTAACAGAAGAAACTAGCTGTGACAATTAAGGTCCTGTCTCTGAGACTTAGCGCTATCTTTATGTGTCGACTTAGATTTGTCTGACAGCCCAACTAGAGATGTTTTATCTGATCTTTAATAAATGAAGTTCTACAAATGAATCCTCCCTCTGTTTGGACGTTTTTTTTTGTCTTCCTGAAGCCTGATGCTGCTGTACTCATCATCTTTTTTAAACCTTCAGCCACAAAACAGGAACAATAATCTGGTGTGATTGACACTTTCTAAGCTAAAAGCTTTACACTTGTCAGTTCCTAGTAAAACCTCCAGAAGAGTTCATCTGAGCTCACGGACTACGAAAATGGGGGTTGGTTCTGCGAGAGTGCGATAAGGTTATGAGCAACGCAGTCGGTCGATTTCTTTCAGGGTGAGGGGGTTCAGAGGCAGCGAACGCCTCGTTTCTGCAAGAATATGAGACTTTTGCTCCCAGCAGGAGGGTGAACACACTTGGAAACACACTTAGAAACACACACACACGCACACACATGTCATCATGCGTGTCAAAATTGAACTTGAGTTGCTGCCGTCTGCTCAAGGGCATCTGAATGCAAATTTAAGTATCATAACTGACTCATGATTTGTGGGAAAAAGGTGACACAGTGAGTTCTGACGTAAAGAAACTCAGATTACAAGCTGCATTTAGCTGCAATCTCAAGTTTAGTTTCCATAAAATAAAAAACCTTTTTAAGACTTCTGCTTATCAAAAAATTACCAAAGATCTCAGCCTTATTTTAACTTGATCTACCACAAGTATTCATCTCTACTTTCTTTCCCTACAGATTAAAAACCTTGCTTTTTCACAAACCTTATTCTTTTTTTTCCAGCAGTAATAAATGTGATTTGATAGCCCTGTTACTTATTGACTGGGTTTCCTGAGGTCTGTGCTCTTGGGAATAAATGTTTGATATTTACTGCCAACACATAAACGGCTGGTGGAAAAAAAAAAAATCCGGCAGAATTGAAGTTATAAAAAGGAACAGCAGCTCTGCGTTTGCTGCTGTTTCAGCTGTACTGAATGTGGTCGCAGATAAAAACAGAGACCTGTTTGAGAGGAACAGTGCGATTTACACCCCGAAGCGTTTCATCTCGCCCACCCCCCCGTGTGACACCCTACTGGGCCCTGCAGGCACTTCGATGTAGCACAGGAAAAGACCCAGACTGCCCAGGCTGCATCAGGCAACATGCACACAACAAACACAGACAAATGAACACACACTTATACACAAAAAGACATGAGAGAGCAGCCACCTCATTCCTTTCACACACTCCAGCGCTGGTCAGTGACAAGACAGAGTGTCTCTATTAGAATCAACGAGTCTCAGTCCACCTTAACAGATGGGCTGGCTTCCTCCAGGGTGGGCCAAGTGATTGACTGTATCTCTGGTGTACTTTGCCTTATCTAATTGGACTGACCGTGCCCAGGAAGCAGGCCAGTAAATCATGTCACCATCATGTATTTATAGATGAGGTCGTGTAACGCCAGCGCTGATGGAAGCTACATAACATCTATATATGAAAGCTGTTACTGTGCCAGCTGCTGGCAGGTACCCACGAAACGAGATGGACACCGCAGGCGGAGGAGCATGAGCAGATAAAGTGGAAGCGTGAAATTATTGGGAAGAGACAATGATAACAGGAAGTCAAATTGTGATCACGGCTGCACAGATAAACACGTCATCCCCAGACTTATTGGATTGGATCAGATTGTTACAACTCTATGGTTTCACTGCTTTTGGAAATGAAAAATCTTGAGGGATGACAGCACATGTGAAAAAATAACATAACCCTTGCTGCGGCTCAGCTACACTATGCATTCCTGACACCAGAGTCATAGAGCAGTGGACGAATCTGGACACCGTCACTGTGACGGTAACAACAGGGCTCGCCGTAAATAGGAAAGACACATTCTCTGCGTTCCTGCGATTCTGCTTGGTTGGCTCTCTGGCGTTGATATTTGGAACAGACATTCCTCACTGTAAGACTCCTCAGGGAGCTGAACTTCCTCTGTGTAACCCGAGCTAAAGAAACTTCCAGGGATGTTCTTGCAGGTCAGTAATGACTGGAATCGGGTGGCTTAAGTTCAGGGGAGCAAATCAAAGTTTTTTACTCCTTATAACTGATGCAGGATACACCTTCCATCCTAGTAACAAGAGTGTGCTTTTCAGTAGATTTTTTCTTTTCAAGATATTTTTTTAGGCTTTTTATGCCTTTGGATAGGACAGATATGAAAGGGGGAGACAGAGAGAGAGGGGGTAATGACACACGGAAAGGGTCGGAGCCGGAGTCGAACTTGCGACCGCCGCATTGAGGACTAAGACTCGTACATGGGACGCCTGCGCTACCGTTCCAGCTAAACTGGCGCCTCTTTTCAGTAGATTTTATGCATCAAATGCAAACTAAAAGTGCTGTTAGTTAGGCTTAATACTCAAAAATGCAGTGCAAACAGAAATCTAAGTTTTGTCAAAATTCAGGAGTGAAAAATAAAATCACATAAAAAGTATTTCTCTCTGATATCTTCTCACTTTGATCAGGTTGTAGGACAATGAAGGACTCGGTAATAAAAAACTAATTGGATTAGCCTGATGGCTTTTACGAGCACTGTTGGCTGTAGTACTCCAGAGGGAAATTTCTAAAGAAGGTGTACAGAGCTGCCTGGAAAACGCCCAGTTTTAATAAAATACAGCGAAGGCCTGTGTAATATACTGCTGAGGTAAATTGAGGTGAATAAAGAAAACATTTTAAATTTACACTAACAGAAAAAGCCATTTTGACACATGGACTCTGAACTTTATCACTAATGTGTGTTACCTCACCACCTCTGATGTGGACTGTTTCATGCATGTCTAAGTAACATGAGAAAGTCATCTTATGTCATAGATTCTATATGAATATATGGATGGTGTCTCCATGTATGCACTGCACGCATGATCTCAGATGTACATATGGCTCTCAGAGGAGCTTTAGTGGACAGGGTGCTGGCTGCTGCTGTCACCACCATGCCGGCCAACGAGCAGATAGACGATGTGTCCCTTTTTTTAGAAGCCATAAAAGAAGCCCTGCGTGCTATTAAGCATGCATCAGCGCACCCCTTTCTCATTGGCTTTAAGAGGGGGACACTGGAGCACAGAGCCGTTAACCTGTGTTCTCAATCTCTCTGTCACATGAAATGAACAAGCTTCCAGGTAACTCAAGTCTGCAAAGTCAATTTACGGTCATACAGCCTTTGCTACTCCTCTTCTTTTTAGCTCCTGAGGGAGAATTCTGTCCAAAATCTTGTAAAGCTAAATAACTTCTTGGACTAACACCCCCAACTATGGTGGACTGCTGGATGTTTGTTGCCCCTCGATGAAGCTGCAGGTTCATCTGTGGTCAAGAGTTTGAATTGTGGAGAAATAACGCCCTGAATGCTAAACACAAGGGAAATGCTATTTTATGAATGTATAAACTCAACACACAGAAATCCATTTTTGCATATTGTACCAAAAACAATGGTTGTATTTTGTAGACGGATTGACTTCCATATTCTGGCGCAGCTCCGATATGCGTATGTTTGGGAAAAACATAATCACTATGAATAAGTAATTAGAATTGTAAAAACATTCAGTGAACAAACATCCAAACTTTTCTCCTGTTTCTTGAATTAATACTCAGTGATACAAAAAATGCAAACATAGCTACTTAAAATACACATTAATACACTGAATACTTAATTTTACACCAACTCACCCCTAATATTAAAGCATCATCAACAGCACAGTGTGTTAACCAAGAAGTCACAAAAAAGTCTCCAGTACAACATGCTGATGGATTACAGGCGCTCGCTTGTTTTTGATTTGCCTGCAGCACTTTCCAGCTTCCTACGCTGCATATATGTCATTGTCACTGTGTTAGATAATGGTGCTTTTGGTTGTGTGTGTGTGTGTGTTTTGAAAGTGAATGTGCATCCTTCAAAAAGCACGAGATCCGTGGGAAAGGAATGCGCTGAACACTTCTGTCCAAGGCAGCTGTGTCTGAGACAGAGAGACGGTTGAAAACACTGTGGGAGACTGAAATTCTCCTCTGTAGCCAAAACAACACACACATGCTTGGAAATCCATTTCAAGGACTTTGCTCTCTGTTCAAGACGACCAAAGGAGTTAATTCTCTTATTCACTGGGACAAAAATGATTTCAAAAAGTTGGGCTAACTTTATGTAAGACAGATGTGTCACAGTACGTAAACAAAACAACTTAAAACATGAGTGGTATAAAGTTTCATGAGTTTTTACATTTTCTGAAACATTCATGCAAAATTTTTGAATTAAACAACAATTTGGTTTGTCCGTGTATCTTTCTCTTTTGTGATCCAACTGCTACAAAGCAACAGCGACTGAACTTTTAAAACTGGGTCAAACTTTATTGACTGTTTCCACCATTTCACCCTTTTAAGCTTTCCATCCATTAGTCTGCTTCTAATATACAGCTGAGAGAAAATCAAATTATGAAATAATGACTACACATGGGGAGATCTGTAAGCAACAATGAAAACAGATGAGGCTTTTTCCTCAGGAATTCATTGGTTTACCAGCCAATATTCCTTTTTGATCAACTCTTCACCCACAATTTGGTTGTTTTTCTCTCCCCCTTCTTTCCTTTTAAATCTTAACTAAACCGACTGATTTCTGAGTGACTGGATTTCACAGACAAGTTATTTTTGACTGTGACAGGTGGTGATTGACCTGTATGCTAATATCAAAACAAGGAAAAGTTGTATATAATTCCATTATTTCATGCAGATTATAATCCAATAAGAAGTTATCATGGCTCAGATTGTGTTGTTTTGCATATAATTATCATTAAGTGATGAAATAGAAAAGTCTGGTTTTTCTGTAGATTTCAGAGTGTTTCTTAGGGAGATAAAGCGCGTCAGAGGCTTCACTATTCAGCTTCATTAGTCCATTTATTATGACAGGATAGTCAGTGTTAGCTGGTAAAAGTTTTAGATTATATTTGCTGTCTTTAAGTTAAGGAGACATTTAGGACATTTAGACAAGACTTCCACTTCCCAAAAAAACTTGAACAAGGAAGTGATGACATCATTCCACAGCAGCCACATCTAGAAAGATGTGCCTGCAGATATTTTTTGTTTGTTAGCCAACTGACGGCTGACATTTGTGAATGTTTTCTATCTTAAAAATTTCAGGCAATCTGTTGAACAGTTCAGCCAACTGATTAATTGGTCTATTTTAACTGATGTGATAGTCAAAGCTGGTTAAAGTCTGTGGTTTTGTGCAAGTGAAAGAACTGCAGCTTCAGGAACATAAAAGCCAACGTTGATGAAAAAATAGTAGAATTTATATGGAGTTTGTTTGCCAAGTGCGATGGTAAGCAGAGAGAAAAGGTTAGTTTCTCTCTATCTGAAGTAGCTGTGAATATTATGGCCTGCATCCAGTTTTGGCTATTTGCTGCTCTCAAAACTCAGTGTCAATGAATTCTTCTGCTCTGTGCTGAAAGGGAGATGATGTGTTTTACATTTCAAGCAGTTGCAAGTGAAGCTGGTAAAAAGGAAACCAGCTGTCTAGGAGCCAAAATTGAAGTGGACAGAGCCACTGCCTTCAGGAAATTTAAAGCACCCTATAATGAGGATGAACGATAATTTATGACTTAAACAAAATATTTCCAAGCAACAAATCTTTAAAAAGATCAAAAGGGATGATGCAAATTAGGCTGATTTTGTTATCAGTTTCAACCTGCAGGCAAAATATGGTAGTTTAGTTCTGCACCTACATTAAATTCGATATTTCTGATTGAAAACCAAGAAGCACCTTTACAACCTAATTTACAAAGGTAAGGCTGGAGTAATATGGGTTAGAGTTCCCTCCAATGAATGTCAATTTGAAGAAGAAAAAAGAGAAAAATGGATGCTTTTAAGTCTCAATCCTTTGGGCCCACTCACATTTTATTCAATAAAGCAGACTTTTGCAGGTTTACACAGAGTTAGCTAGCTTCTGGTGCGACTGGTGAGACCAAACAAGACCAGATTCTCAAACCTTTGTCAAGTGATTCAGTAGACACAACACTGAGATATTACCACCTTATAAGGTTCCTTATTGATACTGTTTGCAAACAGTGGTTCAGTCACCAATCTAGCACACATTGAGCAAAACTAGCATTCATTTTAAAATCTTTTAGCTTTGTATCAGTCTCCAAAGACTCTTAAAGGCAAATGTGCAGCTCTTTGGGCACCAAATAGTCAAATTAGATTCACTTTGCATGTCTGCTGTCTGTTGCAGTGACAGCACTGAAGGCTTATTACTATAGCATTTTTGTAGCCTTCTATGACTGAAAACAATTGTAATCAGTGAAGTAAGAATGAACCAAAATAATTTAGGGCCTTAAAATGAAAACATGAGCTGAAAGACACTCTGAATGTCAAAACTAAGGGGAATTGCAGAGTTGGGTGACAGTCTGTAGTTTTGTTGCTGTAATTGACATATTAAACGTTACACACAGTAATTTAATCCATTAATAATATGAAGCTGTAAGCAGAACAACCTGTGCACAGCCGATATCATTCAGGTGCTGGTGGGTCACAGGAACATCGTAGATTCATCACAGAGTTCAATAATTGATAACCATTTAAAGCTGCTTTAAATGTGCCCTTTCAGAGGTATTGAATGGTTTCCAAAATGGTTTAGCAAAATGAACACATAGAACAAATAATTACTACATTAAATTGAGTGGTGTGTAGCCTGAATATCCAATAAAAATGAGATGGATGATTCGATAGTCAAAACTATTACTAAACCAAAGTTATTGTTCCCTGGGTGCAGCTCAGAGAATATCATCCACTGGGTTATTTTGTGCTTGTGGATGAATCAGAGGCCCCTGTTGTCCTCAGGCCAGTGAAGACGTGCTGTTCATCTCACACTGGTGTCATTAGTTCAAAATAAGTATCTTCCCAGCGGCGACACAGTGTTCCTGCCTGGCAGCCTCACAACGGGACGAAGAACTCATCACACACACAGCGCAGCTCAAAAAGGAAGAGTGTGCACAAACATACTGTCGCAGTCATTCAGTGTCCCTTCAGTCTTTGTATACATACGTGCACGCACACACGTACTTTCGTGTTTGTGTATGTGTGAACGGGATCGAGAAATTCAGAAGTTGGATGCTAACTGACATTCCAGACTCAGTATAAATATTCCTGTTATGCTTCATTGTCCTGACCACTGTCCCTGAACTTACAAACCAAAACAACTTCTGGAAGATCCACACACCTGTTATTTACGCTTTTGACAGAAAAAAATCTCTTCTGTGATTAAAAATTGCAGATTTTTTTTTTGGAGCCTTTGCCTTTTTTTTTTTTTGAAAATCCCAAGAGAGACACTCAAATGTAATTTCTAAATCAAGCCTCAGTAATGTTCACAGACTGCATATGTCATCAGTTTTCCTCAAACACAGCCCCTCCCTTCCCCTTATATTAATGTGATCTGTGCCACGGATTGTTGCAGATTAATACGAGGAAGTGCTTACTCATCAGATATTACAGGCGGTAATGTGGCACTATAAGAAAAGCTGGAATCGAAAGGCTCAGAAACCAGTGGAAAACAACATCAGCAGCAAGATGAGTTTCCACTGCTGATTAATGTGTAAATCCTCTTACGTCGTCCTGCATAGCTGCCAGGCATCTGAGTAAAATATATAAATAGAAATGTGTTTATGATCTGCCATGCATTATGACAAACCACATTATGTGTCCAAGATTACAGCTACTGTAAAATAAACATCACGCAAGGACAGACACATGTCATTCTGGCACATGGGTGTGTGGATGTATGTAAGGATATGTGTTTGTATGTACTAAGATCAAAAAAACTTGTATTTATCAGCTGCTTAGTTAAAATGATTTTCTTTGAGTGTCAAAAGTGTCAGAGGCTCAGCACAGCTTTGCTATGTTGGCAGCTTCTTACAGCTTTACGCTAAAATACACACAGCACAAGCCTTCAAGTGCCTGAATTCCAGTTTTAAGCCTTGTGGAAAAAAAAGAGAGAGGTGGCAAAAAAAAAAGGCAGATGAAAAAGAAAAGTCGGGATGGAAAATCTAGCAGGGTTCAACCAGCGTGGATTTAGATTGCAAAAACTAGGAAACAGGCTGAGGATGATGATGATGGTCCTTTTGTGCTCAAACTTTGGGCTTTTGACCACAACCACTTTCATGAAAAAATATCCTAGAAAAGTTTGAGCAGGAACTTTATCGTTGCTAGCATGAAAACCCCCCCTAAAAGAATATTTAGTCTATGAGACACTCAAACTCCCAAGATAGGCAAATACTTTTAATGCTTGCAGACTTAGAACATGTACTGCATAGTTGGAAAGACTGTGAGATGAGTTGGTGCTCTGGATAAACAAATTAAAAATAAATGTTATTAAACAGGTATTTATGGGCACATGAAAAGTGAGTATTAATTACAAAGCAAATACAGTCTAATTGCAGAATTTACTGCCAGTTTTTATGCAGTTGTGCCAAGCCACAAAGAATGATGAACAACACTGATTTGCAAATACAAACGTTGCATGTATGTCCTTCAATGCACTAAAATTCCATTGTTTTTAAAGATTTTCAGGTGGGGGGGCCTCAGTTTACTGCAGTGAAGATGAGGGTAAATGCTAAGAAAAAAACAAATCATGCTATGTAATATTACAAAATATAATTAAAATAAAACTTTGAAGTACAATTTGCTAGACAGTTCAACCGCATAAAATCCAAAGAATCCCCCTTAAAGTAAAACCCTGTATGAGACAACAAATTGTACTCAGTATGAATTTACGAAATCCTGTCAATTCATTTTTAAGACATCCTGCTGAATGGGGGGGGGCAAGGCCTACACTACACTTGAGGCTTTGGCACGGAAAAGTTTGGCAACCCCGGGCTATAATCCATCCTACAGCAGTAAATATCAGTGTCATCTGCCTGAAAAGGGGTCCAACTATGTAGTCGAGGCTTGTCGCAATTCAAGAAGGTAAAAGGGAATTAGGGTGAAACATCAGTGGATAATGGATAAATATGAAGGATACATTTGCATATTACTCTCTCGACATACATACAAAACTCAAAGATTAGTCATGTTGGTTTTTATCCCTTTTTTGCATTATATTGTATCCCCGCTGACACTAAAGCTCTTAAAAGCTTTCTGTTTTCTGTTTGCATTATGGTGCATATGCACGATGCAAAGGCTGCAGAGCGGAATGATGAGACTTTTTTATTTGACACTCTCAATTATAAGAGTGAGCTAGTGCGACATATTTTCACAACACATGCAACACATTCTTGACTGGGCAAGTATAAGCAGTTGCTTACGCAGAAACACATACATCCATGCAGACTACCTGATGGGCACGTTACAGCACGAGAAGTGGCGCTCGCTGTCGCACACAGACACTAAAAGCTTTCTACATCCTCGGTGGTTCCGTCAGCATGACTAAGTGAGCTCCATCTCACACTGTTCTCCAGATAGACCCCATGATTTCCCCTGGCATCACACACTCAGCTCCCAGTCGCTCCAAACATGTCAGACCTAATAGCGTCTGCTTTGACACACATCCACACCCACATGTGCTTGCAGCAATGCACACCTGTAAATACTGCACACAGGCATGCATATTTGAAGGCAATAATATACCCTCCTACACACAAACACAGAGTGAGTGTACTTGCACTGTACTGCTGCAGTGTGTGTGTGTGTGTGTTTGGTGTGTGTGTGTGTATGAGGGTTTGTGGGCGACTGCAGGCGCAAAGGAGTGGTGTTACCTAAAAGCAAGACAGACTGGGCAGCTGCCATGTGAGGAAGAAGGAGGAGGGAGAAACAGAGTGACAGTAAGCAGGTGGAAAGGCTGATGTTTGTGTGCCTGCATGCTAAACAGAAAAAGTGAGAGGAATATGGTGACAGAGGGGGAGGACTGCAGGAGTCTGTGCACAAGGGTAAAAGGATGAGAAAATATGAGTGTATGTATAAAAAAAAGAGCTGTGAATGCATAAAAAGCTCAACTTGATTGAGCACTTGACATTGTAGCCTTTCAAAGTCCTCTTAAAATCATTGCTGTCATTGTTTGGCATAGATTCAGATTAGGTGAGCCAAAATTGAGGAGGGCGTGGTTGTGATTTAATGCACATGAATTCACATTGTGCCCATGCACACACGCACAAGCTCGCCTCTGGATTTAGCAAAGCAAAAAAGGTGTAAATACAGCAGTGGTGGAGTCAGCAGCAGGGGCAGACGTGATGCAGACATCGTGCAGAAAAGAGTTAGACAGTGCCTTAAGGAGCTTAGATGGGGGTAAAGTGGAAGATATAAAGGGTGAGGCGGGTGAGGGAAGAAAAATCAGTGGGGATAAAGGGAAAGAAGCAGGGCTGGAGGGACTAAGGGAAATGAAAGAGGGGAGAGTTAGAGAGCAAAAAAAAAAAAAAAAAAGGCAGAGAGGAGAGGGGGAAACGCGGGGGCTGGTGTCAGTACTGTATGCTATGACTTGCCTGTTCCAAAACAGGAATTAATCCAATAATCGCTTAGAAATGTTTTGCATATTTCTTCATTCTTCTCATGCACATAACAGACCATCTTCTGGTACAAGAATGCATGAGACCTGTCAAGACCCCGGAGACACACACACACACACACACACACACACACTCACATGCAATGACAAATCCCGCTGCCGTAGGGTTGGTGCACATGTGACGCCACACAGAGTTGGAGATCCAAAGTCTTTAAGTTTATCTGCCACTTATTGCGAGTGCTTCTCTGAGTGTCAGAAATGTCAGCAGCTGTGCTATAGGCTTTGCCTGCATGTCAGCTCATTAGCACTTGACGCTAAAGCACACACACTTCAAACCCTCCAGAGCCTGAGAGTCGGTAAATTAACTGCCAGTAATGCAAAAGAGAGCAGAAAGACTTCTTATCCTTGTGATGTGATCCATTTATCACCGTTTCTTCCCTTCCCTCTGTCTTTGTCCTCGCTGTCTCTTTCTTTTTCTTTTGGCTTCTGTCAAGCTCCTTTTTTTCAGGCGTCTTTCTTAATTAAACATTGATTATTGTATGTTCTTTAGGTGCAAGAAAGAAGTAGAATTTAACACAGAAACACACTGAAAAATACAAGCGTGTAGGCATGAGGGCTCCAAGGTGACTTTACAGACGATGTGTCATTAAAGAGCAAAGTGAAATAACAGCGAAATTAAGTAAAACTGCAAACAGGAAATGTGAATGATCCAGATAAGGGCAGATAAGCCAGTAGATGCAATAAGAATGAATGAGTGATTGAATGAAAGAGTCATTCACTTTCTTATCTAGAGTTAGATAAGAAGATTGATACTGCTCTCATTACTGTACAGTAAATATGAAGCTGGAGCCAGCAGCCGGTTAGCCAAGCATTAAGCATTAAGAACCTGATTTCAAAGCAAACAAAATCCACTTTGCAGCACTGCTAAAGCTCACTAATTTGCACATTAAATCTAATTTGTTTAATCAATAAAAAAAAAAGAAAATCAACAGTTTGTTTGTTATGTGCGGGATTATTTCTTGTCAGTCTGGCAACACTTTTAGGTACTAAATAAAAAT
>JAPZDZ010000026.1:14174264-14187201 GCA_029783805.1 Acanthurus tennentii | reverse complement strand
GCACGAATCATCAATAATACAGATTATGAGATTGCATTTTAATGAGAGTGAAACTGGTGTTTTTTTATGCCGCAGAGAAAATCACTGCTGTTGTGCTCATCTCAAGGGCCAATGAGATGGATTTTTGTTGTTCATGGTATGTTAACAATGTCTCCTGAAACGCTGCTAACATATTTTACCACCCACACCCCTGTCATTTAGGGAGTTTTGTAATGGAGTGACAAAAAAAGCCCAAATGTGAGAGCAGTGAAATGTACTTTCTTCGTGAAACAGAACACAAACCCACAGACCTGCACTTTTCTACAGCTAAAACCTGTTGATGCAGTGCTTACTCAGGAATCTGCATTTGTGTGTGTGTGTGTTACACAACGCCATTCATCTGACACACTCAGACCTTGGCAACACCCTGAGGACAGAAAACATTGATGGAATTTCTGTAATCTTGATGACTTTGGAGATTTACAGCATAAAATACACAGAATCATGTCTTTAAGTAGGAGATTTACTTTTTTTAATGGTGGATAATCTACGCAATGATCTAATTAATCAAGCAGCTAATTAGTGCGTCTTTTTTGCACGACGTAGTGTCAGTAAAACACTGAGCATCTGCAGCTTTCACATGCTATATCTTTGGATGGCAACAGTACAGTTATCTCTATCCTACCAGACAACAAGGCAAATACCAGAGCCTGGTGAATACTATCTAAAATCATGTCTGGGCATTGTGGGAGTTTCAGTATCTTAACAAGCACAGACTGTGCTTTTGATTTTACTGTTTAACTTTCGCTTTCACCGTCTGTGCAAACATGTATTTACGTAACATTATAGAAAACAAGGAGCATCAAGGAATACATTGTTACATTATCCTCCAGCATACTGACTTTGCTTGAGCATTGTGTGTTAGTGCGAGGACCAGCTCTACTACACACAAATGGTCTGTTAATTGGCTCATTGTAGCAATAAGGATGCTTGCTTACAGGTTAACTGTCATAAGGTCTCAACCACAGTGCAGAAACTGGATTATACCTCTGTGCTAGTAAACACTTAGTAAGAAGCAACACAATTCATGCAAAGAGATGCAATCGGATGACGATTTACCATAAACTTTGAGTCTGACTTATGCTTGAGTAAATTCTGAGACAAAATCCTGCAATAATGTTCAACAGTGTTTTCTTATTTTTGCAAACAGTGTCCATAAAGCAGCATGTAAACAGACAATAGGCAGACGGCTGCCTTAGGTCTTTAGTGGTGGAATTAGCTGCAGCTCGTGCCTCTCTCTGTTGTTTTTCATCCTGAATCAGCAGTCCTGGACTTTTCGCAGGGCCACTGAAAGCTCAGTGGCCACGGGGAATGCCAGCTCATCGACTATTATAATGACGGCCTCCCCATTGCTCTCTGCCTCTCTCTGCCCTTCTTACCAGCACACCATCCCAATTGTGTCTCTCTCACTCAGTCTTTCTGTTTTTTTGCGATCTGTCTGTCTGTCTGTCGGTCCTTCTTGCCGAACAAAGGCTGGTGTGAGTGTGTGTGTGATACAACTGTGGCAGTGCTGAGAGTTCACAGTCAACAGAAATACGCATAATGATCATCCCAGAGGTAGAAATGGATGGATTAAAGATTTTGCTGCTTGGCAAACTGCAAACAAAGATATCAAAATGAATGTTTTAAGGCTTTGATATGAGAACCTCTTTGTGAGAATGGCGATTGCTTCAAGGCTCAACAGTCTCCTTCAGTCAAACCCTCCTCGTGGTGACTTACCTTCCTCATGGTGACTTCAGTAACACAGAAGTCAAACAACATAAAAAAGGAGCAGTACACAGAAATTGTTGCTGATACGACCTAATCTCACGCTTTGTAAACTGAAAAGGACACAGAGGACTAACCTTGAGTTTATCGAAGCGTTCAGTCAGTGAGGACACCTGGTGCTCTCGGTGGCGACCAACCAGCTTGCAGAGGGCGCAAATGAGCTGGTCATCCACCAAGCAGTACATGTTGACCTTCTCATTCTCGTGTTCCAGGCAGGTCAGGCCGCGGATGTGAGTGTCTGGCACCGGCTCCACCAGGCGGTGACTGGTGAACGGCTTCTTGTTTGGGTGTGTCGCGCGCAGGCAGCGATCGCAGTATGATACCTCACACGTGACACACGTCTTGACAGCCTCACGCGGCGGATCCTGCTCACAGAACTGGCAGCTGATGCGTGGATCCATTTTAGCAACGACAGCCGGGCTGTGGTTTGCGTTGGTGTGGTTGGCGTGGTTTGTGTGGTTGGCGTGCGAGTGGGAGTGGCTGGAAGTGGCCGGGCTGCCGCGGGCGCTACTTCCACTTGTGCCACCGCCACCGCCACCGCCAATGGTTCCAGCTATTGTTCCGCTAATGGTGGCGGTGTAGGGCCGCTGCGGCTGCAGACGCCGGCTCTCGGTGGGGGAATTGGGGCCGCTAAGGGAGGCCTTTTGAAAGCGGTCAATGATGTTCTGCAGCGTCACATTGCGCTTTAGGCCCTCCAGGCCGCGGTGATTCAGCGTGATGACGTAACGACAGGTGGGGCACTGAAAGGCCGAGATGGATTCAAGGGGCTTGCTGGTGGAGCAGTGAGACACCAGGATGCGGTGGGCGCAGTTAAAACACAGGCTGTGGGCGCAGGGCAAGAGCAGGGGATCTTCAAACAACTCCAGGCAGATCGGGCAGGTCAGCTCAGACTCCAGTGTTTCCATCTTCAGTGAAACCAATCTAAAGGTGACATCAAATCCCACGGAAGCTGGCCCAGTACCTACAAGAATAAGAAAAAGATATCTATTAGTATTTACAAATACAAAATATAAAGGCTGCTTATAACGAATTGACTGTTGTTCTTGGCCTCTTTTATTGAACAGAATATCAGAATGTGTGAACAATCATTTCTCCCAGTTTTCTTAGTCATGAGATATTGGTCTCAAATTAGATGCACTTGCCAGTGCAGATTAAACAGGATAATCACTGACACACATTTTTCTTGCACTATTATATATCATTTGATCAACTTGCACAACTGAGGACGCCCCCCCCCCCACCCCCACCCCCCGCTGCCTCTAACACATGATTCCTCCTGCTGAGCCATATAAGAAGGAGAGTTATGACTCTGAGAACAGAGGGGAAAAAGACAGACGCTGGCTGACTGGTAGGGAAGAAGTAAAAATCAATGGAGTGAGGAGAATAACAGAGAAAAGAAGAGATAGATGCACACATTGATTCAGCGAGAGGAGGACAGAGGAGGAACTTGTAAAACAGAGGACCTCTTACATGGTTCAGCTCTCCTTTCATCCTCATATTTTACTTCCATCTTTATTCCTCCAGCCCACCACTGACTTTCCATATTTTTCATGGCTTCTGTGGTAAGATTGCCTTGATCAAGCAATAAACACTTAACACCAAGGACATTTCAACTTTTAGAACAGCGGGACAATGAGAACATCACCTGAGCTATACAAGAAAATTAATAACAGATCCTCCTCCTGTTTCTCCAAGCCCTCCAGATCTCAGCACCTCGCACATCAAACTGTCTCCCATGGGTGGCCTTAAAACCACTGACATGAGAAATTACCAATATCCCTCCCCCACCCGCGCTGATTCAGTGGTATAGGAGCTCAGTGGCTCTATCTTTTAAAAGAAACAAAGCAGACACCGTGAAAGTACAGTATTAAACCGGACGACCCTGGATAGCTGACAGTGACAATTTCATTAGGTGAGCTTGTTCCTGAGCGGCTGCCTTCGTCTCTCTCAGTGTAAGTCATGCAGGATTTACTGATGACTGGTTATGACTAATGAAAAAGTCCTTTTCACTTTCGAGACAGGGTTTAAACCCCAGCTAGTGACCTTTCTGAAGCTATCACCTTGTACATAAGGATGACAACATCCAGACGCTAAAAAAACATTTAAATTACAGGTGAAAACATATTGCATAGAAAACATGATTTCATAGTGAATAAGTGCTGAGTATGAAATGAGTGAGCATGAGTGTGCATGATGTGCACCTATCAGCCTGTTTATCCAGTAACTGAGCATTTAGCTTTTTGAAGTTTCAGGTGTAGCACCTAATAATTTCACATAAAGCAACTTCAAAATGCAGTCAGACCACATCTGCACTTCATTTTTTCTTGACAATTGCCAGACAGGCTCTTTGTCAGTGCAGACAATGCTAGTTTCAACCCAGAGAGCAATTTAAAGGCTGTGTTTCGGGTTTCTCCATTTTTTTCTATTTATTATTTGGTCAGTAGAATATCAATAAAGTAAATCAATTGCATTTTCAATTTCTCAGATATCTTTCATCTGCCTGTTTTGTTCAAAATCAAAAAGCTTAGTTTTATAGAGACGAATACTTAAGAAAAGTAGTTAATTCTCACATTTGAGAGGGTAAAACATATGGAGAATTGGCATTTTTTGCTTATAAGATTACTGAAATGATTAGTTAGGTGTGAAAATAGTTGCTGATTAATAATATATATATAAAATTAAAATTGACATTCTATTGACAAATACCTTAATTTAGCTGCAGCTCCACAAAGCATGAATTGTGCATTTTTCAGCTTAAGTATGTTTGGAGCTATGACCTTAATCAGTTAAGCCTGACTCTGGATGAATAATAAAATTCACAATTTGTCCTCAAAAAATGCTGACATGAGTCCTTGTCCTCCCATTGAGTATATTAAATTGCTCATATTTAGGCTTATTGAGTTAGCTCTGCCACACAACCCATTTGTGATGACTTTATTGTGCTGTGACACTCTTCTGCTCGGTGGTGTGGACTCAGCTGCATTGAGAGCTCAGCATTACACAACCAGCCACAATCTAAGGACGAGTTAGACAGGACTTTATAAAGACAGAAACAGAGCTCAAAGGCTCAAACTCATTTGCACCAACAAAAGTCTCCTCCCTTCTGCTGCACCAGGAGCCATGCAGAGACACTGAGCTGTGTTCAAAGCAAACATGATTTGAGCAGCAGCTAAGTGCTTAGGAAAGGCACTCAGCTGAAGAAAGTAGTTATATGCACGCGGCAGCTTTGTTACAAAATTCATTATCTGGAAATGAAATAAATAACTGCTCGCAGCCAATCATGCAGATATTATGCAGAAAGCAATGGGGCAGTGTGCTTGTGTGCAAATACTGCAAGTGTCTGTGTGTTTGAGGTTTTATAAGCCTATAGGTACTGCGTGCATGCACATGCACATAATGTCCTCTTCCAATATTCACCTTGGCTGCTATTTATCAGATGCTTTATGTGGTTGTTATCGCACATTGTGGCTGTGCAAAGGATAAAGTATGAGAGAGTTCAGAGTCAAGCTCACCCTGAGTGAGCAAGCACGAGGCTCTGCTTCAACACACCAACAAAAGGTCTAATTTATCTCCACCACATCAGATAGCTGATAATCAGGAGCAGACGAATGAAAACAGGATGTTGGAGGAAGGTGATCAAGGGATGCAAGGACAACATTCAGGACTTTTTAAATGAAAAGCAAAGACCCTGGCCCCTTTATTCTTCATAAAGGTACATAAATGACATAATTCTGCATATAAACCTCTAGCTTTTTTTTACAGTATACAGTATAACCACTGGCCTGTGATTTTTCAGTAATCCACCACTCGTCTTTAAGGCAATGATTGATTCAGTGAGACAGAAAAACTCTGAGAGCGGCTTTAGGCTGCGAAATGGCTCCATATGACTGCTGCTGCAGTGGTAAAATATGTCAACAACAGGAAACAAGGCACACATTCATTAAGCTTCTCAGGATACACATTGATACAAGATCAGCAGGTCATTGTTCAACTGCGTGAACTTTACTCTAGAACCAGGTGAAAGGGACACAAAAAAAGAAAAAAAAAGGCCAAAGCATCCCTCCAAAAATTTTTTTTTTCATCAAAGCACTACAAATGAAAAGAAAACATGAGTCAATCAATTCCTTACTTTTGTTGTTTTGCACTCCAGAAATCATTTTTTTTTTTGCAAATCCTACATCTGTTTACCAGTATTAGAACAATAAGAAAAAGGAAGTCACACAAATCCCTCCTTCATTACAGAAATATATCATCCCAACAAATATGCTGTGGGATTGTATATCTGTCAGGCAGTATCATAACAAGAAAGCAACCGACTGCATATACAGAGACTGAAACAGCATGGAGCCCCTTAATTATTTAGCCCATCGTACCAATAGAGCTGACCCATGATCCGTGTCCTGGATTTATACAACTGTCCAATTCAAACGTTGACTAAGTCAGCAGTCTCACTTTATTCCCCGGGACGGAGCTCGACAGTGCTGCTTACCCTGACGTTAATGCGACTGTGTTTAATGAAGCATGGTGTTATAATTAACACCATGCTTTAACACACCATCATCAGGCCCATTAAGCTCTCGCTATGTCACTCTGGGGAAACAGTGCCGGCAATGAGGGGAGCCACCGAGGGACCGAATCTCCAGTTTCATGTTAAAGTTTGTTTTGCACACACACGGACAGACAGTCAGAAAAATATTCACACACACACACACAAAGAGCCAGAGCTGCACATTTACAAGCATAAACTCTGTCTGTCTTGTTGTCTCTCTTCATCTTCCTTGTTAAGGTGAAGTGTCTCATCTGGATGGCAACAGCTTGAGCTGCTGCTTAAGTAAAAACACACACATTCACACACACATTCACAAACACACATGGAATCTGTGAGGCGCTCACTCTGGTATAATGTTGTTGTGATTACCATTGCAAGACTTTTGGTGTCACTCAGAGCTTTTGTGCAGAACAGATGAAAAATACAAAGCAAACACAAAAAGCAGGGACATCACTGATGATTCATTAGTCCTCTCTGAAGAAGCAGGGCTGGATAAATTATTTTCTTTTGTACACACACTCAGACCGTGAATTCTAATCTGCTAATGCCTTTTATTTTTGCCTCGAACATCCTTGTAAGAATTGCGGGGACACATTCATAACCAGAAAGCCATTTCAGCCCTGTTGCTTCTGTAAATGGCCTTGATGGACTGAGATAAGCTTGTCTCACACAAATGGCTCTTTTATTTGAGTATGACAAAATCCCTTTTGGTGTTTATTCTCCGAAAGGGACCCGTGTGAGCTTTATGTAGTAGCACTGCATGCGATTATGTATCTGATGCCCGGTCAGGTCTTAAAAACATCAACTTGGGACAGATGAGTTTGATAACAGACAATTTAATGTCAATCAAGTCACTGTGGAAGCAGAAAGTTGAAAGTGCTGGCTCAACAATGCTAAATACCAGCTGTACAAAACAATTTATAAGTTTAATTTATAGCTGTTGGATAAAGTGCTATCTGTTAATAAAAGACATAAGCCCTGTGTGTTTCCAATATGAAGAGCCAGAGTTTATCCAGCAACTCTATTTGTTCTGAATGCATTTTAAGTGTATACAGTGTTTGCGCAGAGGTATTTTTATGCTTCAATTACACTTAATAAATATGGCAATGTAATAATGAATTCCAGTACCAGTTTATGAGACATGACCTTGGGGAATACCTCAGAATAGAAAACACTGATGTCACGGTTTCTGTCCTTTCATAACGTTGCAGACATAGAAAGTGTAAAAGAGGCTGTTTATTTTAAAAGCACAGTCAGTCCCCATGGGTGTACAGTTGCATGTGTTTGAATTGCTTTTGTTGACGCATGCATCATTCTAGAGAAAAGGCATTTGTGGAACAAAGATGATTATCCTTGTATAAACAATCCACTTGTAAAAACCAAATTGCTCCCCCTTGAATTGTAGAGGAACAGCTGCAGAGCCGAAACGGGAGCTTAATGGACACTTGATGATGTTGTGATGAAGGCAAACAGTCCAAACAAATCACCACACCTAGACCTCTGAACCAAAGACACAAGTGCAATCCCACTGCAGCAGTTATAATTATTTTTTCAAAGGACCATTGTTCAGAGCACAAAAGCCTAAATTGTGTCTCCGGTAAGTAATGTTGGTGGCCGACATTGACACTAAAAGACTGACTTTCTTTCAGGTGAAATACATGTTTCCTGACTTTATTGGCCAGTGTCAGTTTCTTTAATCACATTTATTTAACATGCCACTTTCTAAAAGGTGCATTTCTAAAAAATCTTTTTAATCTTTCAGTTTTTTTATATAATTATTCACAATCTCAAAGGATTATTCCCCCACAGGGGATCTAAACCAGACAAAACAAAAGAAAAGACAAGAAAAGAAAAGAAAAGAAAAGAAAAGAAAAGAAAAGAAAAGAAAAGAAAAGAAAAGAAAAGAAAATTTTCTTTGTTTCTTTTAAACCATGTGAGGTTAGATCTTCAGAACAGGGGGATGCTGATTATAACTGGAACTAACAATAAACTCAATATTTAAAAAATGAAAATCATGGTTTTCTATACATTGTATTAACAAAGTGCAAGCATACATCCAGGTGTAGCTCCCTAACCTAAAAATACACACTGATATACAGGCTTACTTGTACTTTGAGCCCTTGGTCACTGCTCCAATATCAGTAGCCTCCATCAGTGGCAACTCAATCGCAACGCTCTAACAATCTACAGTAAATCACCAGTTTTTTATTGTCAGGTCTACGATGTATCTGCCACCCTTAATCCCCTCAGACCTTACCGCATCCCTCCACCTGAACTCCCACGACTCAATCTTCCCTGAGTGTACCTTGAATTTATCCATCTTACTGAAAGCTGTCAATCACTGGCTTATCACAGTGAAAGAAGAAGAGCAGAAAATCACATAGTTGAGGTTCAAAGGCTGCAGAGAGCAAGCCGACAGTAAACAACAGCAGCAGGGGGTCTTCTTTTTGCAGGGGCTTTGATAAACATCCTGAGACGCTGCCATGTGAGGTATTAAAATCTGGAGAAGAAACATTTGTATTCTCATTATGGGCCCACTTGTCACAACTGAAATTTGTTTTTTTGTGGCAAAGTGCTATTCGGTGCAAAATAATTAAGACAAAGAGGAGAGAGGGGATGATCTTCACGCTTATTACTTTCACTTGAATCACTCATAAGCTTTATTCCTAAAAATAGATTACCTTTCAGTGGGTCATAAAAGCCTGAAGTCGTGTAGGATTAGAGCGACCTGACTTTCCTTAAACTTGTTCTCTTCAAGAATTATGGACTGTCACAAACATCCTCTGCACTTCTAATGACCATCCCCATCATAGCTTGGTTATCGTGCACTTTTAAATCAGCTGTCTTTGTGTTAATTTAATTGGGGTAAATTAAAAATGCAGGCAGTCTAAAAAATGCCATTTTAATGTCTGATTCCTTTTAAAATTCAACAACCAAACTCGTCTCCTACATTAAGGGAACAAAAACATTTCTATAGAGCTTTTGTAATCCTTATTTAATAACACAAAGGACAAATTAAAGAACAATACAAGGTAAGACAATAGCAATCTCATCCTTATCTCAGTCACTCTCTATCTGTGACATTGTTACATTTTACCACCAACCTTGAGAAAAATCAAAAAGGCATCACCAACAGGGATTTTGCAGATAAACTATAAGCAAATCCTTAAATCTTCCATCATATCTTGTAAGTATTGATTGCTTTATTTTAATACAATAGTATAATTTCAAAAAGAGAAACGCATGGGAGATGAACAGCTACATTTTGACATAAATGACACTAAAAGTCCTCTTATGTCAATAGCGTAAGTGTTTCTCTCAAAATGACCCTAGAGATGACCTTAAGAACTAATCCTGAAATTCTCAACTCTATTTTTTATTGTTAACAGCACCCTTTGAGGCCCAAGATCCAATTAATCTGACAACCAGCTGAGGTGAAACCAATCCAGTTTTCCCCTATTAGTGAAACAAATAGTTTAAAAAACAGTTTGAAAATAGTTAATTGAAGCCACAAACCGTAAAGTAATTTACTTTGTCCTCTAATAACCCTGCAGGGGATAAAAAAAAAATTCAAATGACTGCAAAAGTTCCAGGTTAAATGACAAGTCACAATTCTCCAAACACATTTGGTTCCAGACTAAAGGAAAGAAAAAGTTGCTTTAGCTTGCTGCGTGTCACAGCACAAACTTCAGGCTTTAAGCTCGCACGGAAAGACAGAATATTGAGTATTTTACTAGAAGAATGGTTGGACATTTTTCCCTGTTTTCAGTATTTAAACTAAGCTAAGCGAACTTATTACTACCTATAACCCCTTGACCTTGGGTACATGAGATTGGTATTTTGTCTATTCATCTAATGCTCAGTGAGAAAGTGTAAAAGTCTGTTTATCCAAAATCCAAAATGGAGCCCCTCTTTTATACTAACATGTAGCAATGCTAACAACCTTTTAGCCAATTGCTTGTTCCATAAACGGTTAAAATAAGCAGTGCTAGCATAATTTCTTTGCTGTTTACATTGACAGGGTGATAACATATGTTTTGGTTGTTGCTTTAATGTCTCAAACCCAGTGTGAATTAGAACAATAGCTGTTTGCTAGGGGTCAACTGGAGGCCAACTGCATTCACAGTAGCCATCAGCTTGATTTTCCACAGTGGTTTGGGACTGAACAAAAGCAGATTCTATTCAATTGACAAGCCTGGCCCTGTAGTCTGTGACCTCAATCTGCTGCAGACCTGTTGTGATGCAGTGAGCATGCCACACACATCTCCAAACAGGCAAAAGGTTGACGATGCTAATAACAAATTAAAGCCTTACTCTGCGAGCTTGTCATTACTAATTAAAAAGCTGCCTAGGAGAAAAAAAATGAAGCTAGAAATTTTTTATGGAGCAAGGAAAATGTTCAAACATGGCACGACAAGATGGCAGTTTTCTTTCTCTACCTCACACTCTGACATTCGAAAACAAGGAGCTTTCATTCAGGACTTTATGAGGTAGCTGAATACCAAACCTGGAGCCAACACATGTTTTTCTACACAGAAAGGCTGGCCTGTTTGGGCGATGTTGGTAAGTAAGGTGCTAATCAATGGTGCACACATTGAAATGGCTAATAAAAACACCCTGACGCAGCACTGCTGCATGAATAGTTTCATTAGTGACTGTGTTAGCAAACATTACTCTCAAGCTCTGGCCCTAAACATGCCATTTACCCTAATCGCCTCAGCTGAGCATTTTAACCAGAAAGAAATGAGACATTGTTTGGGCAGATTTAGTGGAATTCAGTCGCATTAGTGGATTGAGAAGCTGGCATTTTCTGTGGGGCAATTTTCTTTTACCAGTTGGGGTTAAAAATACCCGCAAGCAAAAGACACATCAGGACCAGGCACCTCTGAGTTTTGCCAGACTACAAGAGCAATACGGCTATTCACCACTTTGGTTTTGGAAAAAGGAAATGGGGCAACCCCAAAAATGAGAGCCCTTTAGATGACCAGAACGCACCAAACTGTTCAAATGGTTATATAAGTGGGATCAAGCAGCACATTAAACTTGCTAGCATTTTCGTGCAGCCTTTGACAGGAGCCATGTGTCTCAGTGCAGCTGGTTCACGGGAATAAAAAGGAATACTTCAGCATATAAGAAAATGGATAGTGTTCCTTTGGCCACCCACTTCATTTTCACTGTTTTCCCTTCATCTTTTTTCCTCTCTTCCTCCTACTCTCACTCTTCTACCCGCCTCCACTTGCCCGATCCTTCATTTCTTCCCCTCTCTCTTTTCCTGCCTTTCTCTCTCTGTCTCTCTCTTCCTCTCCAGCAGCCCTAAGAGCGAGCTGGTTTCACCAAACATGTGATTCCTATTCATAGAATGTAAACAGTAATGCAGCCAAGCCGGTGTTTCCATTTCACATTCAGTGCAGTGGAGCAGGCTGGCTTATGCTTAACCCTCTCACTGCTACACTGGAGACAGCTCCTATAACGAAACCAATTTTAAAATAAATCTTGAATTATATGTTGGATCAGCACATCTGCAAACACTGCACTGCATGATCATTCCACAGTTTATTTAGCTGACATATTAGCTTCAAATTATTTAGCACAGGCTGTCTGCAAGAGTTCTTCCAAGGGAAATATTTCCCATTTTAAAAGATTTTCAACAAGAGTCACTTTTTTTAATTGCCTGGCAAGCATCTGACAGGCTTCAAGGTCAGCCTGCTTTCTTCCCTGTGTCAGTGGAGCTTAAAGAAAGCAGCAGGCAGAGCTGTGAATCACTGTACCAGTTAGCTTTCCCCATTCGCTGGTGACCAGTGTTAGCCCTTAATGGGGAAAACATGAGCTGGTACTCTAGGGACAAGCTATCTCATTTCACCTCGATGTGCCTCAGTTAATCTCACAGAAACAATCACTATTATGTAATACAAGACGGCATGAGAAGGTCTGCATGAATGATAATATCACAGTAATCGGGAAATCGGTGTGTTGGTCCTGTTACTGCCATACTTGACCTAATTCAAAGAAAGGTTTGGCACTGATATGGTTCTTAGCAAATCAGCTGAGGAACTTTAATTTTTGTTAAATCTGGTTGCCCCTGTAGACAAAAACAGCATTAGTATCTACGCCTCTAGTTGTAAAGATCCTATGCTAGAGATGACGCAAGGTGCTGCACCTATTTGTGGCTGTGTAATATTAAAAAACTATATTATGAAAATACCTAAACAAAGTTAACTTTGTTTCAATAACGTTACTCTTCATACACCTGAGTTATGTGGAACCCTAGATCTAGATTTGTTTGCTCGGTAATAGAAATTTTACAGTTATCACCATTCAGCATCTTCCATTATAAGCCAGAAGAAAGACAGCATGGTAGCAAGGCCAGCATTAAATGTTATGTTATAAGCCAGTTGTTCTGCTGCTGCTGTCTGGCAATACAAAAGTATCTGCTGCTGTACCAATACACTACAGAACAGCGTCTTTACCTCAAGCTGTAATACAACTTGATTCAACCTCAACACTCTGCCAAAAGCAAGGAAAAATTTGAATTTTCTGTGTCCAACCTGCAGGGAGACATTTGTCAAGTCGAGAACAAATGTA
>JAPZDZ010000026.1:14154844-14171956 GCA_029783805.1 Acanthurus tennentii | reverse complement strand
CAATAGTTAGCCAAAATGTATTTGCAAGTGACAACACAGAAGCAGGTGTTATCGATTCTACGGCTACAAGAGGCAGACACCTGGGTCAATACTAATGTTTTAAAAGCATCAATAATTCCTGACTGCTTGTATGAAAACTATCCTTATTTGGAAAAATCTCTGGAAAAAAATGGCCTGATGCACATTTAAACTACAATCGATTTGTCTTCTTGAAAATGACAGTTTGGGACGGTTTTTCCCACCTCTTTTTCATAACAGGACATGCAAGATGTTTCAGGAAGAAATATTCCCTTCTCTTGCAGCTACAGCTTCTGCTTGTGTATGTGATGATAAGATTAGGATAAAGCGAGACAAAGACAGAGCGTCTCGGTGGCGAATGTGTGCGTCTTCGTGTAAATGTATGTGTGCGGGCTGCCTCTCGTTCATGCTGTTTCCTAAATACACCGGCAGCTGGGGTTCAATCTTCCCAACCGTCTGCACAGCCTGCCAGCCGAGGGAAATACATTTATACGCCTGATACAGAAGATAGTACAGATGAAAGACTTGCTGGAGTTGTCTTGGCGGAATCATCCGTAACCTCATTACACACAGTCAGTGCAACCAACGTCGATTTGGGGACGACTCTGTCTTTCTCGCTACCTTTCTCAATGGAGGTGTGGTTAGAAAAAAAACAGTGAAATAGCAAAATGAAAACAACGACTCAATACATTAAAGCCTGGATGGATTTTCCATTCGGGCGCTGGTGCCCTCCGTGCCTTGCTGCCACACCTCAAGCTGCACGTTGTAGGACCATGTGCGCCTGGATGTGAAAGGACTGCATTTTTCCAGATGCAAAGGGAAACTTCTTGCAACCGTAACATGGAGGTGAACTGTACCAAGCTGTCAGGAGCAAGAACAGGCTGCTTGACTAGAGGCTATTAAACATAAGCTTTCCTGCTTTGAGTGCAACATTCACCTTGGGTCAAAGTCCGTAAACTCAAAGCCAACATAATACATCCAGGAGGGCCATTTGCCACTTTAACTGTAGTAGATGGCACCAGTAATAAAGCAGGGGGTGTTTGTGATGTGCTATTAGGCCTTTTTAGTTATTCATTATGATCAGGCACCGAGGAAAGTGAGAGAGAGAGAAAATAATAAATATGTTAACTAATGGAGTAAAAAAAATCCACAGCGAGGTCGAGAGGAATCAGCTTAAAAAAAGAGATCACACACACCCAGAGGGAGAAAAACAAAGAAGCAATAAAAGAGAGAGGTGGGAGACCTTGCAATCGGTGTGACCCCAGGGAGGGGGTTCCTGTCCTCAATCTCACGCTCTCATTCTACAAAGTCAGAGCCTTCTTTTTATAGAGTGTGTAATGTTTGGCATTTCCTTTGAGGGGGGGAGTGTGTGAGCCATTGTTTTCGTTGGCTGCCGTTCGATTGGCTCAGCAGGCTCCGTGCATCGAAATGTCAGCAGCTTGTAGCTCTACTTGTTCAATTAGTTTTATTCATCGCTGATATATAATCATTTGTCCCTTTCTCAAGGTGGGGGATCTTGTAATCATCAGTGCTAAAAAAGAGATGATGGATGAGCTCAGACAGCCCTTTGATGATATTTAACTTTGTTTTATTCCTCCACCCTTTTGGAAATATTGACGAGACATGTTGTGGGCTGCTGGTGCATCCGGGGAGAGGCACTGCTGTCCAAAGACGGATCTCAACTTGCTTATGGTAGCTGCAGCAACCATGATGCTGCAATAAATAACACATAATCATCGAACACAGTCACTGGATGTGCCGAACAGTACGTCTAAACTTCACTGACAAAGAGGGAACACAGGCAGCGTGTTTCATACAAATATGCATGCATCTAAAATTCAAATGCGAAAGTGGCCGCGTTTAGATGTGCAAAGATGGCATTCGCTCTCACGGTGCGCAGTCTGTGAAACATTCTGAATAATGTGTTGGTGAAAACAAAAACACACACTCCCCACCCCCCCACCACACTGTAGCCAGCATGCGACTGAAGCCGACACACATCAATTGGTTGTTGAACAATAGCCGGCCAACATTGGCGGTTTTAAAAATAGCTGTTCCCCAGGGCACAGCCAAAACCACAAAAAATTATTGTGAAGGTTAACAATGCCTACTGCTACATCAATATCGAACTTAACCAATGGCCTGGAGACTAAAAAAAAAAAGGGCTCAGACCGGGAGCATTTAGCTGGAGGCAAGTTCATAAGGACCCCTACTCATAGTAACAACACCTGAGATAAAATTGTAAGCTTCAGTGGGGAAATTTCATATTTTAGGGAACAGATAGTGACACAACATGACCTCCTGCAGGCACAGACAGATGCTCTACGTTTAGCAGAAGGTCTTACAGGAGTGCATCATGGGTACTTGGGGATGGCTGTAACTAAACAAGGGAGGAAAAGAGCTGCTTTTAGAGAGAAGGTGTTCCTTAGAAATGCCTGCCGGCTGGATGAGTGTGTACGATGAAAATAAGCGTCTGCATGCGAGCGGATGAGTATGTCGAGTAATGAGCCGCGTTTTTGGTTTTTGCTCCTCTACCCACATGACTTTTTGTCTTTGCGCTCTTCTTCACTGTGTGCCGATTAACCCTCCGCAAAAATCTTCCCAACATCCTTGAAGCTCAAAAAATCTTCTTTCACGCCTCCTCCTGTTTACACCTACCCTCTCGATCTGTCTCTTTATATGGTTATTTTTCTCCTTCTCTCTCTGCCACCGTTTTCATGCCCAATCTCACTATTTTTATCACGACTGCATCTCAGCCTGTGCTGGCATTAGTTTAGAGAAGTTCATTACAGCAACTTACCCCCTGTTAAATGGCCCAGAAATAAAGAGTGTGAGAGCTAGTAACAGGTTCAAACTATAGTTAGAAAGCTTTATGAAAACAATCTTCTAAAGCAGCGACGTGTGAAGCAAGTTATAATTGTGCTCTTGTATACTGCTTTGTTATGCATTATGCAGAACTATCCATAACATCCTCAGATAATCTTTGGGTCAGATAATTATTCGCTGGGCATGGCTCCCCACCTCCGCAGCCCCTGCGTCCAAGAGAGAGAGAGGAGGCGTGGTACGCTCTGCCCAACAGGAAGGCTTCCAGGGTGGGCAGCATGACGGCAGAAGCGGGCATGATCCCAAGTTCCCGGTGCCAGCAGGTGAGATCATGGGAAACACGTGCGTCGCTGTAGGAGTATACACAGGCAGCTGGCTGTTAACTAGCATGCTGGGAGGTTGGCCGTCTCCTCGGCTCAGCTGCTGCTGCTGCTGCCGTTGGGTCGGGGTGAAAGAAACCCCCCCTCGTCTCCCTGTCTGTGAGGATTCTTTGGATTTACACCGCAGTGTTTTTTTGAGGTTTTTTTTTTTTCCTGTTTTGTACATGTTATAGCAACAGGACAAGCTAAGGCAGGGATTACACCTCCAGTTTATTTCAGGTCAAACCACAGCCCGCTTACCTCAAGTACATTTTTCTAGGATGTTTACGCTAAAGCTGTCCAATCACAAGTGAGCAATGTTTTGCAAACAAAAAAAACCCCTAAATTTACTTGATCCTTAGACATGTTTTGCAAGGTTAGGATTACAGGCAGTCAGGAAATCAAAATATTTTTTTGCATCAACATCAAATTTTACCACAGCTCAGGGGAAAGATTTTTTTTTCTTCATATTTTCAATTTTTAATATTCTACTGATATTTTTCAATCTTCCCCACTCTGTAAAACTTGCACAAATTTAATATCATTAGTCTGTTCCGAATGCCTTCAAAGCTCCTCACATTCACCCAATAGTCTTTAACCGAAAGACTGAATAAAGCTGTTATCTCTTAATGGAGCGTAATTCATTGTAAATATTAATATTCATTTCAAATTGATCTGTCCCTATTGAACTAAGCTAACTAAGCATCTGAACTCCTTTCTAAAATGTTCCCTCTGCTAACATACTGAAGCTCATATGATTAAGGCATCAGGGTTGCATTCGGTGTCATCTGGGTTCAGAATATATTTTTCCCACCTCCCATAACAAACTGAAACAGCCTCAGAATAAACATTTCTTCACCTTCATAGCCTTCTTGGTTTTAATGCAGCTTTAAAATAAGAGAGCGCTACAGTGGCCAATGCATCTGTTCAATAAGGTGCGATCTAGAGGGCTCGCTGGCTAATTAAGTTTCAAATGGCACAACTCTCGAGCCGATAGACTTAAGCTGCGGCAGGAGCAATGGCAAGGCAATTCGATTTTAGCCTCATGGGATCCCAGTGCAAACCGCTGTTGTGTCAATGTTTTCCAAACTCTTCGGGCAGTCGGTCTTTCCCCAGGAGACTGCAGCCAATACATTCCTAATGAAGTAAAAATGTGTAAACAATACACCTGCTATTGTGACGGATCTATGCGACGGAATAAAGCTTGTAGTCCTTCGCAGATTTCCTACACAAACTAATTTATTTACTGTACTACAACTGTGTGTATGTAATCTGTTATCTGTGTGTACAACACTTGTGTATATCAAATTGCCATTAATGTCAACCGAGAAGTTTTGCAGTCGCGCTGGTCGACACTGAGAGAAGGGAAAAACAGAAAAAAAAGTCAGGAGAAGAATTGCAATTATATTATAAATAAGTTGTTACAATACATGTTCTCATTTATTTCTTTAGTATATTTGAGTCTTCATGTGTTTTAGTTTTATTGGTTTCTCACTCTCTTTCCTTGGTGAGTATGTTGTTGAATCTGGAATCAGTGGAGGCTTTTGCCCTGAACTCAAGCCCTGGTCTCCGCCTGCAGCTTATTGGCTTTCACTGGTTTGCCTTTAAAAACTGAACATGAAATGTTCTCTGCCTCGACCAGTTTGTAATCTGAGCTACAAGCGTATTAAGTTTCCTAATAAGTTCTGGTTCATTTCATGTAATCCAGTTCTGGCACATTGTCTTAATATTTTTTCTGAAATATATTTTGCGTTAGTAAGCAACCTGAGGTTTATATCCTCCTGCTGGTTAAGGCTGTTAAAAAACAGTGGCTTGAAAGTTTCCTAGACAGATCCTGCCGCATTAATGCAGCACTGAACAGTAATGTGCATGGAGTAGGTGGAAGCAATAACTTTTGCGAATATTCAGAGTTACATCACTTGATCTTTATCATTACTTGAGTTACACCCAGAAGACCCAGAGATAATGTCATAGAGAGTCCACAGTTCATTACTTTACATTGAATATTCTCCCTTATATGCCTCAGAATATCACATAAGCACTCAGTGTTAACAGGCTGAGGTTGAATGAATATTGCACAAACCCACAAATGTCATAGAAAACCACCAGCATGCTCCTGGTCGCGATCCTGTGGTCACAAAAACGCTTGTTATTCGGGTGTTGATAATGATCAAGTCATGTAACTTGGCATACATACTCACTAAAGTTACTGCTTGCACCTGCCGCATGCACGTTATTGTAGAGCATTCTGTTCATGCTCAACAGGAACAGTCTGAATTTTTTTACTTCACCTACTACAGCTCACTTAATTACTTGCAAGCTCACTTTATGTACTGAGATATTAGTCTGGAAAACATCCACAGAGTATCGACTGAGGGAAACAGCTTGAAGCGGGACCAATATGCAAACTACGGGATGTAGATTAGATGACAGCCTTGGTTTGCAGCTCTGACTGATTAAATATTGGCCAAATTGAATGCAAAGTAATTAAGGTCTAACCAATGCAAATGTGTATTCATCTGTTCCAGACAACAGTTAGCAAAGTAAAAATGAAAGGCTGGCTCAGAAAGGCTAACTGGTCTAATTATAAATTTTTCGTTTTTTTGTTTTTATTATCTTTTAAATGCAAATTTAATGTTTCCTTAATGTCTAATTTTTAATGTAGTTCTGTTCCCCTTTGAAACGCTTCGAATTGCTTTGTGTCTGAACAGAGCTATAAAAACAAACTCGCTTAGCCTCAAGTGCAAACCTTTACATTTGAGGACAACTATAAAAAAATTTAAGAAACCCAAAAAACATTAAAAGAACAGGTAGCATAAGCTTCTCTCCTCCTAAATGTATTCACTATTCCATGTTTCTTTCTTTCTGTGGGCTCTGTTCTGCTCAGATAGCACCGCGTGCCAGATGACCAGCTGGGTGCAACCGCTCAGCCTCAGTCTGACGACAAGTTCAAACAGCCGTATGGAAGATATTTGACGCCCAACCAGCACAACCATAAAAAAATCCCATTAATATTGTTTTTTTGGCTAGGAGGAGGCAGTTAAGCAACATGGTGCTGTGCATGATTACTCTTTGCTGATCTACATGCAACGCGAAATGTATCTGCGAGACAAGCTATGAACGTCTTGGCAGGGACCTTCATTGCACTCAGAGCAATGAAGAGATCAAAGGAGTCTGGAGACAAAAACAGGAGGCAATCTGTCAAACCATACATCCATCCACGCTGCCTCTGCCTCGACTCCCGCATTCATTCCCTTGATCAACTCTATATCACACAGAAAACCGTTTCCTCTATTAATAAATGCTCCCTGGAAAGACTTGGCACTGTGTTGGTAGCTTTCAGTTTTTTGTTTATTCCAAAAAAATACAAATCACCACAGCTTTCACATATACATTTCATGCATAATTTTACCTCCATCGCACTAATTATAACTGACTATAAACAAGATTTATCTGGGTTGCCGGTTACTGTCAACGACGCGAAGCCCCACTCTCTGCTGAAACATGTAAGTTGAGTCTGAGACTGAAGGAGGGGAGGACTTTTTTATTCCTAATATATGATTTTGAACAGGATGTAAATGTGGCTGCCTGAAGGCCCAGAAGAGTCACTGCTGTTCCACCTGTTCTGACACTTTCCATTTAACTAGCCACACTTTCTTCTTTGCCGTGCCAACTCTCCTGGTTAATTTAAAGCTTACACATCCCAGTGGTTTTCTTGCACTTTTTATTCTGTCTATATCTTTTTGAAAAAGAGCTTTCTGACTGTACACACACACACACACACACACACACACACACAAACACACACACTGACAGCTGCTTTATCCAGAGAGTATTCGATACTGTGATTATGCTCACTTCAGTGCTTCCAACACATCACTTTTGTACCCACCATAAAAAGCATGTCCTCTTTATATTATTGCTATTATAAAAGAGCAAAATAACAGCATTTCGTTCTACTGACACAAACACAGAAATGTACCAGCACATTTAAACCGAAGCTTTCTTTCACTGATTCAGGAACAAGATTTCCAAATACAGTAGGGCTTTCTCCACTCATTTACAGTCTCTGTGTGTGCAAAACAGTATGGCCGAGGGTAAAACTTAGGAGCGCGCAGTTTATTAAAAGAGCCGTGCCCGCTCGCTGACTTGATTTATTTGAACTGTTAAGTAGAATTTGTGAAACCGCTGTAGTTCACGTTCGTCGCAGGAAGCTGGGACACTGTGACAAATTGTGAGTCGTGGAGCAGAGAGCAGCCGTTTTTAAAACATCAGGGGTGCAGGTTCACGGCTCCTCTCGGTTATGTACGTCAGCCGCATGGCCACCTCAGTGAACACACACCGGGGAACCATTCTGGTCCTCCCTGTCATGAGGGTCAGATGATGTTATGTACTCAGAAGATTATTACATGCAGCAGCACCAACTTCAGACTGTCTAGTAAAGTTTCATCAAGGTAAATGGAAGAATTTCAAGACACTTCAATGCCACTTGGAATTAGATGTACGACTTATGTCACCTCTGAAATGAAGATGGAAAAAAAAAAAGTCCTCTCAGAGCGCAGGTCTGCCTAACTGAGCTTATTTCTGAGCTGCTGAACACCAGACTTTATTTAAAAGTCTTCAAGGACTTTTGAGGACTTAAGTAAGGTGAGAAACGCAATATAATTTATGATCTAATAAGTACTTGCAGACCAGTGATAAATCAGCTAAATGTCACAAGTCATTTCATGTTAAAATGGCCAGCGGGCAATCAGACATATTTTCTAGACAATTAGCACTGCGAGGAATAAGGTCAAAACAGTCACATGTCTGCTGCTGTTTTTCCTCTGTTTGGTGAACTTTTGTGCTGTGTTGTTAACACCCTCTTATGGCCGGATTGTTGCACTCACTGCACAGAAAAGGCAAAAGATTCAAAGTAATTATTATATCAGCATTATTTTCCAGTTCTTTTTCACAACTCCGCCCTATGTACATACCCAAAACTGCACTGTCTGACACCAATAAGCATTTTGCAATCCTAACCACGGCTGTCAAAAAGGTATCAAGCGTTAAAACTTTTTTAAATGAACAATGTTGCATGTCTGTCCTTTGATCCATTAGATTAATCCTGAGAGCGTACATCACTGGACAGCAATCTTCCTTTAAATCTGCCACTTTGCCCTAAATCCCCATGCTGTCCTCAGTGAACAGACAGAATGTAACGCACATAACACCAAACAAAATAGGTTAATAGCAGGTAAAGCAAACACAAAACACTGAGCTCTGCCTGAGAGCACTGACAGGAAACAGCACCCACAGGACTCAGAGGCCTGGACGGGAGGAGAGGGGACAGAGGGGAGACAGATGATTGATGCATGGATAAACCAAGAGAAAGAAGGAAAAAAATGACACTATTACACTGAGAGGGAGGACGAGAAAGAGAAAGGAAAACAACCCTAAAGATAGACAGGAATGAGAAGGTATAGCTTTTGATGGTACAAGTGGCAGCCTAAAGCAGTGACTCTGTACTTGTCTGTTTGAGATGGAAGCACACGTGAGTATGCCAATGTGTAATTGGCCTGATGAGCCATGTTGTGTAATGGTATGAGACAGGGCAGCTCTGAGGCTTTGTGGCAAAAAAGAAGCAGAACAGGGGAAACTACTACTTCAGTGCACTTCTGGGTTGTGCATAGGGACTGATTTAGTTTGTGCTTACTCCATCCTATGATGGTTTTGTGTGGCTCAAACAGTGACACACACAAACATACAGAGAGAGAGAGAGAGAGAGAGAGAGAGAGAGAGAGAGAAATTCAATCTGGAAACAGGGTTTCAGATTCAGTGAACAGTCACTTATTTAAGTACAGGTTAAAGCCGAATAAAAAGGCAGCAAACAGCTCAAGATGCACTTCCCTGCAGACATTCATCTCATAACAACAGTGGTGACCTTCGCTGTTAATGCTACCCGACACTTCAGCGTACAAAGGCATTCAAAGCAGCCAAACAACAAACACGCTCCCTCATACTGTCAGCTGAGCTCAGCAGGATCATGGCTGAGTTCAATGTTTGGCATTCAGCCCCGCATGAGCTGAATGATGTGCAGCGACACTTCAACATTCTCCTGACAACTTTGAGCATTTCATCATAATTTGACAGGGTAATAATTTTCTGGGGCACAGGCTCACTTCAACGCTACCCAGTGGCAGATCTGTTTTTTGATTTCCGAGCCAGTGTTCATCGCTTCAGATCAGCTGGAATCAGACAGGAAAGACTTCGGCTTCATCTATATGAAAGTGACATATGCACTTCTGTCAGGCTACCAGTACTGAACAGAACTGTCATCCCTTTAGCTGTGCTAAAAATGTGAAAGTTAAAGATGAATCAACATTTAATTAATGATAAAAAAAAGGGATAAAGGCACTGCAACCACATCAAAGCACCTGATAAAAGTGATACAGGATTATAATATAACAATGATACTCTAGAAAGAAAACAGAGATACTTTCTGGGCCTCAGATTCACTGCTTTTCTGTTAAAATAAATGCAAACAAAGCTGGATAGCATGCCATGAGCAGCCTTGTGTATTTATCACTCTTTAAAAAACCACATTAAATGTCTAAATGGTCTCCATTTTAATGTCAAAGAAAGCCTACAACCCCCTTAAAAAAGCCCATAAAGACCCTTGTCAGCAGGGAGACACACGTGCTTGTTTAACTGTTCCCCCACTTTGCACGACAGCAACACATGAATCTCTCTGCTGATTCACTCTAATAACAAAAGTCTGCGATCCTCTGCGCAGCAGCGATGCCCAAAGCGGGGTCCGGGGCCGTTTTTATGGTCTAATGGGAGTTAAGAGGGACTTCAAAGCAAGACGTATAAAATATCTACTTTCACTGAGATCACTGGAAATTTTCATTGAGAAAAACATCCTGTCAGAATCTCATGATTCAGTCCCAGCACAAGTGTCTACACAGATTGCTCTAATTTGGTAGCGTAGGCCCACTAAACCAGCACACATCTGTCCATATATGGCGTAATATCAGATTGGGTCCGCTTGTCTCTGGACATGAAACACAGGAGAAACCATGTCCATGAGGCACCAAGTGTCTAAGTTTGAGCATTATGCAGCAGCCTACTTCTGACGTGCGCTTTTGAATCTGCTCCTTTCAACAGAACGCATACGGAGAGCACATCAAGAAAATCCCCACTGGATGGTGGAAAAAATAACCACCGGTTCCCGTTTCTATTCCCAGGCGCCTCTCTCACCCCGGCGTGTCTGCGCGCTGCCACAAACCTGAACCCTGCACACAGCAGCCAAAACCGAGCCAGACACCTCACTGCGCGGCGCGGCGCGGCACGGCGGGGAGGGCTTTCGGACACCTACCAGCCTTACATGCCGAACACTCTTTTCTTCTGTCATCTTGAAAGTATAGCCTTGAAATGAAGTTGGAAGAAACACAGGAGCGGGTGGACAGAGAGGTTGGAGGGGGTCGAACCGAGCCGGGATACTGTTGATAACTCCGTCTCCCCGAGTCTGCTCCTCACACGGCGCAGAAGCGCGGCGCAGCGCAAAAATACCAGACCGGTGCACCCGCTCCGCTGGCGACAGCTCCCAGGCAAGCGGAATATTCAACTTTGGAAAAATGAGAGAGGGAAAGAGACACACCGAGAGAGAGAGAGGGAGCGAGCGAGAGCGAGAGAGAGAGAGAGAGCAGCCAGACAATCACAGGAAAGCGGCTCCTCCTACCCACACAATACAAAAAGCAAAAGCAAGCAGATAGAGAGGCTTCAATGCGTTCAGCTGAGCAGACTTGAGCATGTGACATGCTGTGACTGTTGCCGCACAATTGTGTGAGTGTGTGTGTGTGTGTGTGTGTGTGAGAGCAGCAGACAACACGTCACTGATTCATCCAGTTTATTTGAATAAGTCACATTTGAATATCAGGAAAAAGTGGATGACAACAACTTGAAGCTACTTCGTCCCTGTTCAGTAACAAGTGTCAGAAATTTGAGGTCAATTCACATTAACAGAAGCAGTTAAGAGTAAATTACAGCAAGAATTTCCAGCCCGGATGACGAATGAACTAATGGCCACAATCGCTCTTCATTTTCTTGTCCTGGAAAATGATGCAAGCCTGGGTAATAAAGCAGGCTCCGCATATTAAAAGTCCTGCGTTGTTCATTACTATCAATAAGTAAAACAGGGAGGTAGCCTAACACCATGTTCAACTGCAAAGAAAAGGCCCAAAGGCGGCAATTAGAATATTCAGAGATTTAAACTGGAGCAAAAGTGGTTTATAATAATGGTGATATCACACTTTCATTTCCCAGATTAATTACTCGATTCTCTGAGTGTGTAAAGTGTGTTTGTGTGGAAGTTTCCCATATAACACAGTTTGCCTGTTACTCATTGCTTAATACTCATCTGGTGGTTTATGTCCCTTGTCATATTCTTACAAAATGTCACATAAACTACATATGAACTGCAAATAAACGTCATGGGGACCACCACAACTTTGTTCTAAAGGGACTTGGATGCTGTCTGTGTGCTGCTGCTTAGATGTGATCTGGGAGACAGTGCAGAGGTTAAGTTTTGCAGAGTGAACACTGACATAACATTTCCTCACTTTGTGCTGCTCTCTGCGTTGGAGCCACATGCGTCATAACGGAATAAAATATTCATGTTTTTCATTACTGTATAATCACCTGAGAATAAGAATCATTGTGTTTTCATTAGTTCAAATGAGCCTTTTATAACCACAGAGGGAGCAGGTTCTGCTCCGCAGGGTCCGCCATGTTGAGCTGCCACGTTTCTACAGCAGTCCACAGTGCAAACCACTGGCTCTAGAGAGCGTTATTCATGAGTTTAATCGGAGGTTGAATGTGAGTAAAGCAGTTGGCTTGCATCATGACACAGTGGCAGTTAACTACAAATGAACTGCAGTGAAAGTACACATAAAGGGCTAATAATTCAAAAGCTTTTTCACCTACTCATCAGGTTTAGTAATGTGCCCAGCCTGGCAAAGGTGATGAGTATGACACTGCATGGCCTTAGAGCTCAGACCTGCCATTGTGCTGCACTTAGGCTGACCGAAATAGAGCCTCACATTCAGAACTGATAACTTCGGCTTCTGCAGATTTTGGAAAAGTTCATAGGGCATTTTAATAAACTAATACTGGAGAGACAGTGACTAAAAAGTCAAGTTCAGAGGATGTTTTTTTTTAAGCATTATTAAAAAGCAAAAAGGTAAGAGATCAGACGTGGGCAGCATTATTGACTGACACTCAGGTTGCACCATCAGATTTTTGAAATATGAAAATCAAGTATTTCTTTACCACACACAGTCAAATGAACCTGCAGTGTTGAAAGAATCAGCAGCAGGAAGGCGTAACACAGTAGGGAGGCCACCGTGGGTAAACGCTGCCAGACAAGGTGTGGCCTGACATGCAGGTGAGCTTTCCATCTGTCAGCGAGAGCCACCGCAAAATCGTCTGACGGCCTGTCTGTTTCTTTAAGCTTATTGTTTACTATATTTACCTGTCTGTCTGTGTTGAATTCATCTTCAAAAGCAGTCAAGCCTTTTCTTGTCTTAATTATTATTTGTAGAGCTCCCAGTGCCACAAAGAGCAGTAATTTGGTGTTGTTGTATTCTGTTTTCTCTTGGTTTTAATCTTGTTCCTGTTGACATAAAAACACTGTTGCTTTAAAATGTTTCTTTTTCTCTTGACGAACGAGGAAAAAAGAAGGTACATTTTTTATAATATGCTTTAAGCAACAGTCTTTCTTCTCATCTACACTCTCCTCAGTGAACTACCACGTTTTTTTTTAGTCTGCGATTAGAATTTATTAAAGAAACACATTTGCTTTAGTACATGGTTAAAGCCGGCTACAAGTGAATATTAAACTTTAATTTCCAGTGGTTGTATTTTGGATTTTAATAGGTCTTTTACCCTTTGAGTCTGACGGTGGTTGTGCTGATTGACTGCAAAGACTTAGCCTGGATCCATCCCCAGGCATCCATCAGCGCTGTTTTCACTCTGATACCCTCACCGACCACGTGGACATCCCAATTTTGTGACCGGCTATCTTTTTATCTGAAGGCAGCTTCAGCGTCCTGATGAACTCAGCAATTTTTGAGGGGCTGGATTGTACAGACGTGTGTTTGGTCGCAGCTTGTGCAGAGCAACCGCTTGCTGCTGTGTGCTGTGATTGATCATGAGGATGTTGACATTTTGATAGGAGCCCATTTCATTTTCAGTCACTCACTCTAGCTTAAGCCGCAGACACTTACTGCAGGAATAGCTGGGTTATTGCACAATTCCCACGGGATTATGGCAAGAAAAGCAAATACAAGTGATAACGAGTGATTACAGTTGTAGGTTTCCATTGATAAGGCAAAGCCTGGGAACTGGATCACAGAGTCCACTTCAGTTTGCCGCTGAACAAAGCAACGTACTCATATTACAGCCTCTTCTTTTCATATTGCATTTTAAAGACCCACATCCATCCATGCAACCTGCTGGGTCCAGTCCAGTTTGATAAAAAGTTACCTGTTAAATGTTTAACTTACTTTAGCACACCACGCCGGGACACTTCTAGTGAACAGAAAAACACGGATTCAACAGCACAGAGTAGAGTCACCTGATGCCATTAACAATATTGTACCTGTCTTGTAAAAATGCATTAAATCAACATATGTCTGACTGTGTGAAAAAGGAAAAGCTGCCTTTGAAAAACAGAAGATGTGATGAAAAGTGTGATGAATATAAATGAAAGACAAAGGGCCTGTGACAGAATGAGGACAGGCTGGAGGACTCAGGCTGCTGTGGACAGTAAACACACCGGCCACTGGAGACTTGGCCTCACTATTGTGTTACTGTGGCCCAGACAAGGGGCATATTACATATCAAATTACCATCAGTGCCAGCATTTAGCAGTGTTTATGTGTGTGTGAGATGGTGAGTGTGTGTGTGTGTGTGTGTGTGTGCCCTTAGAGGTGCACACATGCATGACAAATCACCACCACCATCACCACCACCATCATCAAACAGTGTGTTTTCAGAGGAAACGCATCAGCTGCTCTCTTCCTCTTTCCTCTCCCAGCCCACAGATCATCAGGGACTTATTGTAAAGCAGCAGTCTGTCTGTGTACAGCAGCGGTTAGAAGTGATCGGGAAAACCACTCATTGTTGAGACATGAAAAACCTTTGTTGCCTTCAGAACAAAGGCATTTTCGGACGAGTTTGGAAATCCCAAGGGAAGTTTCCAGTGTTTTTAATATTCTGTGCCTGCTTGTGTTTCTTACTGTCATGGTGTGTTAATATAAACAGTAAAATCTACTCAGCAGACATGAAAATTTGTGTGACTGCAATTTTACTGAATTGGAATCACCATTTCATTCATTAATATTACCACATGGTAATGCAAGGAGATAGCGGGGTGAAGTTATATGGTGCTTTGTACATTTTCATTTACTTTCAGCAATAAATACACAAATAATCCAACCATGCTTAACACAGCAGAACAATAACGGCCTTGTAACTCAAAGAACTTATGTTTACTTCTCCCTTATTTTAATGTGATAAAATTTCACAAGTTGGTACTTAAACATTTTTTTATGTAGTCTTCTTCATTTAAAATTAACGGCCTCATACACAGATCAATAAAGCACTCAAAGGGCATAAAGTTTCTGGGTGAAGTCGCACCCCATTAACTTTCTGCTACCCTCGCCACCTTAAATCTGATATTTTTGGCCGACAGGGTCAAGCAAGATTGCAGGTTGTGTTTTTGCCTTTTAAAAAAGGCCTTGTCGGAAACTGCTTCAGGTGGAGAGTCCAATGCATTGTAGCCTGTCGATTGTTGGCATATTCTTATTTACATGACTGAGAGGGGATGCTTTTCACTTAAAAACCCTTAAAGTTGCACTTAAATATTGTATGCAGTTCTAACTAACACCGTAGTAAGTTGTGTAAACTGTGTGCTGTAGCCACAAGAATGCAAAGTTTCAGATCTGTGGACATGCAATTATAAGAACGACTAAATCTTTGAATTTCAACTCCCTTCAGGCCTTTTTTTGACATAAATATTAAAGAGATGCTTAATTGTCTAGTAGTGCATATATTTAGACGGTGAACAGGTCAGATCAGTTTTGTTGTCACCAGAGTTGGTAACAGGATCAGATGTACAGTTGGCATGAGAAGACAAGATAGGAGGAGGCAGTGTAAACCAAACTAAAGACATGGTGACCCCTGTCTGAAGAAATAGCACAGTGTCCTTTGAATGGCAACGACTGCGTGTGTGTGTGTGCATGCATGTGTGTGGGCGCGTGTGTGTGTGTGTGTGCTCAGCGGAGGGAATGCCCAGACTTTCTTATCATAGTCACATTGCCTTCTTCACCCTTTGGCTCCACAACAAGACAGGCTGGAGCCGAACACAGGCTGTCCGCAGACACGGAGCCAAATTGAAGGAGTGACTACTGCTGTGTTTGTTTGTACAAACAGATACAGAAAGAGAAAAACAACACACCAAAAAATGACGAAGATAAAACGCACCCTTTCTACCAGTTCACAGTCTTTGAACAGTTGTTTTTGATGGACTTAGCAGTGATCCATGTGCAGTTTGTGAGAGCTTAAAAAACAGCTGTGAAAGATGATAGATAGTAATGTATAATACTAAGAATGTCGAATAAAAGGACTTAATATATTTTCAGATCTCTGTACCTGCATTTGACCTTTGGAGCTTAACTGTGATCGCGGACTTTGTGGAACACATTTGGCCCTTTGTACAACAAAACAACAACAACAAAAAGCATTATATTACTTTAGGAGCAGATTTTTATAAAAAGTAGAAAACTCAAAAACTCAAACAAAATCTGTCATTTTCAAGTTAACTTCGCAGAGGCTGTCTTCAAACTAATCAGCTGCACATTTAGAGACACACAGCTCACACATGTGATGACAGCAGGCGGCTCTGTCATGCATATTTTTCTGCTGAAATATTGAACCAAAACTAAGGGGATCAAATGTATACAATGTAAAAAAAAATGCAAACATTCTTTGGGTCTGTCTGGTCCAAAAAAAGCCCACTGACAGATGTTTTAATAGCTTTTTTCAGCCCCTAACACTATTGGTCATAATTACATTGCTTATCTAGCCAGTAACGTATCTTCACCATAATTTATATTAGATAATATTGGGACATTATAGAACTCAGACGCAATTAGGGGCTTTGGGGTAACTCATTAGGATTAGCAGACTAAAACCATGCGCAACCAATTTGACAAAGATAGTTGGATGTTTGATGGCGACTTGAACTTGAAGTCAATCTGTACATTTTTGGAGGAACTCACTGCAAAGTTCATGTTTTATGGTAAATATGAAAAACGCTGTAATGTGTGACTGATACAGCCTAGAAGCCACTGAGTCACTGATATAATGGAGTGCATATATAAAGAAAAAAAATCACTTAAATCATACAAAAGAAGGTGAAAAAAAATGAAAATGGAGAGGAGTAGGTGGACAACCTAATTTGCTAAAAGAATGGAGAATAACTCAGCCAACGCAACACTACCAAACACTGAGCACCCTCTTTGTAAGCCAAACCAGAGTGTCAAGACAACACTGTAATACATGAGTACTTCATCTGATGGACTTTTCAATTTAACATGTTTGTCTGAAACCCTTAAAAAAAAGAAATCTGGAGTCAAATACAGCTTGTTTCCATAATGTCATGCTTGTGTTTTCCGCTTGAGAAACGGCCCGGCTCGAGAAACACGCAGCTCGTCTTCAGCTGTCAGAATCTGCAGGATCACAGGAGCTTTCTCTTCAGACATGATGCAACAAGTTGAGTTTTGTTTCACCATAATGGTGGTGGCCTGATAGCACAAGACGGGATCACAGTTAGCAGAGGATGAATTGTTTGTGTGTGTGTGTGTGT
>JAPZDZ010000026.1:14113574-14127316 GCA_029783805.1 Acanthurus tennentii | reverse complement strand
GGTGATGTTACTAGCAAACATTCACAGACAACTGACATGTTTAAGGCAAGGCAAGGCAAGGTTTATCACAAAATATGATGGAGTATAACAACCATTCAATCAAAACTATACCAGCCTTTCATCCTTGATTAATGTTCACCTTAAAGTGGGTGTGCATCATGTTTTTGTGATCTAGAAGAGAAACCTGGTGGCTCAGAATGGAAAAGTGACAGCAGGTGGTGCAATTTACATAAAATCAATTCACATATACAATCAAAAGTCAAGCTTGCTGAGTAAAAGCCTCCAACCATAAGTCAGTGTGCCTGAAAAATATATCATGAGCTGCCATGAATTATTGGCTTTTTAATCATATTTCAGCACAACTGTTCATCAGATACATTTTTCAGTGCATTTAACAATTTGGCGGGGGACCCATTTTTTTAAAATATCGTAAGTATTTGAGCTCAAAATGCTTACAGCTGCATCCAAGCAGGGCCTGCTAGATTGCATTGATTATTACTGAGGGGAACCAGGAGGGAGAGAGGAGAGAAGAGCAGAAAGAGAGAAAAATAGTGGAGAGGAGAGGGTAATAGATGAGGACAGCACTACGGATGAAAGTCAGATTTATATGTGAAAGAGGAGAAGAAAATGGAGAGAGAGAAAGCAAGGAGACACACGGAGAGGAAATGAGATGAGATGTGCAAAGGAAAGGAGAGGAGAGGAGAGGAGAGGAGAGGAGAGGAGAGGGCATCCTCTCTGTGGATGGGAAGGCTAATCCCAAACATGGAGCAGATTAAGTGCATGACACAAAATGCATGTTTATAAGGCCCAGTCCCTTAGCTCAGGAACAATCTGCTTAAAGGGATCGAGAGCAGACAAACACACACACACACACAATGTTGTGACGACCTAGCAAGCACACACACAACTTAAGCTTTGGTAATGTCACCATTTGTTAAATTTGCAAAGCTCTTATTGGTGCTGAGAGTCAAACATCCAATAAAATCATCCTTTTTTTTAATAGAGAATGAAATATTCAAGTGTTACACAGCAACTTTTTACACAACTGCAGCAGCAACACTGTGATGCGGTTATGTTAAGAGATTAAGTAAAAAACAAAATCAAGGCACTAGATTGGACATTAAAACATAGACATAAATACACACAACCTCACACACACAAACACAAACACACTCACAAACATAGACAGATGGTTACAGATTCTAATTTCGCTTCATAAAGCATATGAAAATGCTTTCTAATTGTCTTATTTACACAAAACACAACAAAATCATTGTGATTTTATGTGTGCGAGTGTGTGTGTGAGTGTGAGAGAGAGAGAGGTGAGAGAGGCACTCAGATTTGCCAGGGATTATATATCCATAGTGCCATCTAGTGTCTCCTGGAAAAACACACACAAACTTTCATGAGATTCAAACTGTGATTGTGCAACGAAAAGTAGGCTGTTTCTAAAGTAGGGGCTTTTCTTTTAACACACCTTAAAAAAACACAAATCAAGTCATTTAAATGGCAGCTAATTCTGAGGTCATTATAGTGTGTATTTTAATATTTGCATATTCCTACATGATAGTCATACACGGGTTTGTATGGATTCTTTAGTTGAAGCTAAAATAAAATTTGTGAATGAATAAAATAATCAAAACACAACAAAAACAAGATTGAAATCCAGGGAGCGGACCACAGAATAAATAAGGAAAACAGATCTTATAAGAGATCAATTAAATATTGCCACAAATAAATAACAACATGCCATTATGAAGCCTAAACTGAGACATTATCACAGTCATTATGTCTGCTAATTTACCAATGTGTGTGATAATAACGATGACAAAAATAAGTTATTAATTATGGGTATTACATAATTATTGTAGAGCTTTCAGCAATCATTCATTGTTTATATTGTTTTACATTTATCTTAATTTTATTATTTGTTAAAGGGTTGTTTTCTTTTCCATCTAATGTCATTAATTCTGTGTACTCTAAGTCAATCTTTTATCTTATTTCTACCATTACTATAAAGGTGGCTTTTGTTTTCCATCATAATTTCCATTATTTTTATCTCCATTTTTACAGCACGTGCTGACTTTACAGCACTTGAGACAATTGCTGCTTTATTTTT
This sequence comes from Acanthurus tennentii, assembly GCA_029783805.1. Taxonomy (NCBI): domain Eukaryota; kingdom Metazoa; phylum Chordata; class Actinopteri; order Acanthuriformes; family Acanthuridae; genus Acanthurus; species Acanthurus tennentii. Next base: position 14,125,197 of record JAPZDZ010000026.1, on the reverse strand, counting down.
TGTTGTACAACTCTTTGAACTGTTGTTTTTGTACAATGGGTTCTATTCAACCAAATTAATTGTTATGAGAATTATTATTGTATTTACACTAGAGACCGGGAAAAAAATCATTTCTAATTACATTTGGCCATGATATTGTCAGATACCCCTTATTGTTAAAAGTATTTTCCTCACAGCCACAGGAATATTTCTGTTAACCTGCATTCAGAGCCTTGCATCAAATACATGCATGCATGCCTCCCCAGGTTTGTAGCAGCCTACATTGTACGCTAAACAGAGGGGATACATAAACATGTCACATATAGCAGTAAAAGGAATTTTACTGTCGTGATAGAGCAGGAAAAAAATAAACGATATAATGGGACATTCTGCTCTTTTCCACTGCAGTATTGAATAGCAGTGTTATACGAGCTGGCGCAGCTGAAATTCAATATACTCTGGCTGGCAGGAGGCAGGTCCTGCAAAATCCATTATGAAACAGGCCCATGCACAGGAGTATAAAGGCCCCCACTTTGCATGTGTGTGTGAGGGTTTACAGTGTAATTGCTGCTGGGGACATGAGCTTATGGGGGTCACCCACAGTGTACCAAACTGTCCTTTAACCCCCCGTCTTCCCATCAGTGTTGCCCCTCCTCGTCTGCTTCTCCCTCCATCTGTTTCATCTCTCCGCAGGCTGCATCACTCTCCACTTGTCTACTCCACTTTACTTCATCAGTCCCTCCAGGATCGAAATGACTTTGATAGCTGGACAATCTTCAGCTAAATTAAATGCTTCTTGCACATGCTGTCAATAACCTGCATGGGACTAAAGTTATCCCTGACCTTTTCTGGTGTAAAACTTCTCACTTTTTAAGGTCTTGATTTTTAATCAGAGTATTTTAGCCACAGTAATTGGCTATGAGTGTATACTTGAAGAAAATGTAGCTATAAAATGGGCATCTATAACATTATCAATAGATATATCAGCTATAACTTCAGCTGTATTGTAGTTGGAGGATTTGTGGGATTCCTGCTCACTGATGAACAAGGACATTTTTTAATAGTGTTACTAACTTTTCCTTTAATAACATCAGTCATGGATTTTTTTAAAAATACAAAGCCCCTCTTTTTATTCTCATGTATCTTTAATCATGAGCTGGAACCCAAAATGGGTCAGAGAGATGTTTATTAGTGGAATAAACCTAATCCAATTCGATTCTCTAGCTAAAAAAAAACACTCCCGTTTGATTCTCTGATTGAATTTGTGTTTTTTGCTGCAAGCTCCAAGCCAAACTTCCTCCATTTCCCTGTCGTGCAGTTTCCTAGAGCATCTTAAAAGAGATTCAAAAAGTGTCATTAATTATTAGCATCTCCCTTGTCAGCAGACTTTAGTGTGAGGGATAGAAGAATAGGTCTGCATCTCTTGAGAGTTGGCAGTGATTGGTAAACATAAAAACTCTACCCTAATTCAAGAATAAAAGAAACTCAACACACAGGGGACATTTCATTCTGTCACTGCAAGAAACTGATACAACAAAAGCGGCTAGTGAAGAAATGTGCAAAAAACAAAACGTGAGTATTACAAAATTTCACACGCCAAGGGAGGCTGTGAACAACTGCAAGCAATTACAGGAGAAGCAAAGACAGGTTGATTCACCTTGAAGTATTGAAATTTCAAACTCTGTTAAGTCTTTTGTATGAAGAGACTCGTTCTTCCCTTTGTTCCCAAGAAAGACACACAGCAGACTACATTTTAAATAAGAGCACACAAATAATCATTCTTAGTGCTGTCAAGGCCTCATTATCTCTCACTGGTGGATAAACAATCAGCCTTCTTGTAATCTGTATATGTATTTTTTTTTACATGTCCTGTAAAAGAAAAACAACATTGCTAATTGATTTTTTTTATAATTAATCTGTAATTATTCAAGCACCAAGTTGGCTTGTGAAGTACTTACAGCGCACTCTTTATACAAGGTCACACATAAAACCAGACACAAAATTAATCAAGTAATTTTAGTTTTTTGTCTATTTATGTGACTCTCCCAGCGGGTTCCTTCTCTTCCTCCTCCTCCTCAGGACGGATGTGTTTAACAGCAGTGTTTTTCCCTTTGTTACCTCAGGTTGGCTAGCTAAAGCTATTGGATAGTTGCCTAGCAAAGAGGAATTAACTGTGCGCCCTTTGAGGTTTTGTTCTCTTTGTTATGAGCAGTTTTAATTATATTTTCCTAATTAATTCGTTTCAAGGCCAGACATGATCACTGTCTCTGATTAGTTTAACTTTACTGCAACATTATTACAACTAATTTACTCTAAAATAGCAACTTAAAAATAATTTGATGCTACACTGGCTTGTAATATGAGCAGCAGTGCAAGTAGCGGCCCTATTAGCTGACTCTGCCCTGACTAGGAGGTCAAAGAAATGGGTGTTGGTGTTTTTGCTGTAGCACAAGAGTTTGGACCCCTGGGAGATGGAGGTTATCATGCTCAGGGTGGGATGCTGGCAGGGGGCAGCGCAGCAGCGGGAGTCAGCTAATTGAACTGTTAGCTGCATGTCCAATTTAGCAAGCTTAGTTAGCATCACTTTAGCATCATGCTTAGATTCAGATATGTATGATTTGCAATTCGCAGCTGTTTGGTCTGTGTGCTACGATGCTAAGATAAACAAAAGCCACTACTGTCCATATTAAGGCTAAAGCACAGTTAAAAGCTTTTTTAAAAATATTATCATTTATCTCTTGCCAACAAAGAAATATACGACCAGTGGGAAAAGATTGGGTTCATGAATTTAAAGCCTCACAAGCTTTTGTTTAGCACCTGTTTTCTGTGAGGGGGCAGAAAGATCATGACGCCTCTCGACCACAGTTTAATTCAAAGCAGTGAGGATCTAATTACAAGGCAGAATGGGGCTAAATACTGTTTGTCAGGCTCCATTTGGCAGCAAAGACAAGATCCCTTGGGACAGATAAGTGAAACTCGCGCTTGAAATCTTGTCCGCTCCTCTTTCAAATGCTGTCATTCTGAAGAGATTCCCTGTCTGGAAGAATTGACAGCTTGAAATAGTGATAAAGGAACCACTCGCAAGCTTAAGGACATATGGGCATATCTGCTAAAATTCTAGTAGGAACCTGAATATTGTTAGGTGTTCTTAGTTTTTTCCTATTTATAGTGTTCTGTATCACAGCCTATAAGGAAATGACTGAGTTTCTCATTAAAAATAAACAGGAAAATGGTTGAGAAAAAAATATGTCACAAGAGATCAATACAAACCTTTTAGTGTTAGTTTAGTATATTTAGGAGGAAAAGCTGCATTTCATATGTATGGTAAAGGATTCTACAATGCACTATAATGTTCCCTTTATCAATTCTGCAAAGCTTCAATGCACAGTATAATAGGTTTTGTGGTTTCTTTACAGAAGTACTTAGTCTATTATGTGATTAGTCGATTCATGAAACAAATTTGAAAATCGACTAAGCATTGAAGCAATTAATCAAACAACAATACCAAACACATGCTGGTTCCAACTACTTATGTGTTCAGATTTTCTGCTTTTATGTGGAGAAAATAAGTGGATTTTTAAGGGTTTTTTAGACAATGAGTCTACAAAAACACATGTAATCTGAAGGCGACATCATGGGCTCTGAGCAATTTTCATTGTTAAATTACATTTTATTGGCTAAATAATGAATCGAGAAATTAAAGCAAGGACTGACCTCCTTGAGTGGTGCTTAATTAGCAGAGATCAATAATGGAAATAATTATTTGTTGCAGTTCTAAAAGCATAATTTAGTGCAAATAACAGAGAACTGCTGTAGACAGACAGCATGTAAATACTGACTGTTGTAAGCAGCGTCAGCCAGCCTATAATGAGTATTTAGTTCCCTCTGAACAATCCAACACCTGTGACTGTTACTAAGCATCCATGTGATGGTTTTATTGCCATTTCAATTGATCTAATCTGGAATATGGATATGAACATTATAGTCAACAGTATTGAGATAAACATCAAGCACTAGAAGAAGGTTGCAATCAAATAAGCACAAATGTGTCAGATGCTGATGCAACATTTCATCAAAAATGTCTTTGTCCACAAAGGAAAAAGTGTCTTTGATCCAGTGAGAAAAATTCAGTTCAAACCGCTTTGAGTACAAAAAAAAGGAGCGCTCTTTATCCTGCTGCCTGCAGGAGATGAGATGAACGGGAATGCGTAAAATCTATATGGATATCAAAGGCTATCACAAGGAAAATAGCCTTTAACCAATTCACTTGGGTCCCTCAACTCAGACGTGAATGTGTAAAAGGAGAGATTATGAAGTCACACAGGCAGTGTTGCCGTGATAAAATTTTAACATAAAAGCCCCACTTCATTATCTCGACCAATTCAAACACAACCATCATCGCCATAGATTTGTATTTCAGCACATATGAAAGACAGACAACACCCTGCCACATTCAGAGTGGTGTAAGCCATTTTACTGATAACTAAATACGCAAACACACTGCAGGAATGAAAGTGTTTTTTATCTTAGATCAACTCAGCTGCAGGGTACCGGGGGGTGGGGGTGGGGGGGTTGCTGCATTTATGTTCCCAGGATGCTTAGGCTGCGCGAGTTACGTCAGTGTGCTTTTGTTAGGCTTTCTGAGGATATGTTTCCTGTCCCATCGGTCGAGGAATTTCACCACGGGATCTGAAAAAAGCCATGATGCAACAGTAAGTCTTTATTTTGGGGGGTTAAAAACCCCAAACGTGTAGGCGGAGGAGCAGGAAGACTAGAATGCCTGAGCATGAGAAGGAGGACTGATTCAAGGGTGCCATTGTTCTGATGGCCCATTACTTCCATTCCTTGTGTTATCACACATTTTTCATGAAGAACCGCCCCTCTGATTGGCTCTGACCTTGACAATATGTAACCAACCATCTAATCCAAACCAAGTAAATCTAGCTAATCAGAGGGATACTAGGCAGATTTTTTTGAATCCTTTTCTTACTATTGGTGTTTCTGAATAATGGGCTGTCATGACAATGGTCAGCCTGAATCAAGATCATTGTCACACACAGCTGACCTGACCATTCCACTCTGGGGAAGCACAGTGTATCTACCAGATCCTTGAGACCTTCTCTTTATAGAGTGCTGTCATCTTTCATTTATTTCATTCCACCAGAGCTAGAGAATTTAAAACAAGAATCAAAGTCAAATAATTTTCAAGTGACAAAACTTTCGTTCCATCCTCACTGTTCAGCTGCCTTATTGTAACTTGTTTTTTTTCATCAAAGGGTCGACTCCCAACTTCCAGGGTCACGATATTCTCAAAATAACAGCGATAATCTGACTGGTACATCCCTCGAGCCATATTGAGTTTTATGGAGTTACTGTATCTGGCTCGATCATATGATCCTACAGCTCAGCATCAAAGCTTTAAGCACTCTGAGTCTGGATATCACTGTGAAGACATGTCACATCAGGTTAGGGAGGGACGCTCTTCTGCCATTTTTAAGTAAAAGCTCTATTTTTATCAGTAGGTCACACCAATGCAAATTTCCCCCAACCCCCTACAAAGTCCATGTGAGTTGAAACTCCATTTAACCCCAATACTTCCAGTCTAAAATTTCAGGAGCACAGTGCTCAAAACATGATTGATTTGTGACTTTGATGACACAACTTCACTAACAGAGCATCTTTCCTTATCAATTTTGCAAAGTCGTGACAAGAGAAAGAGTCCCCCATTTGTTACATTTATGCACTTAAAGCTCTAATAAAATGCAGATACTTTGCTTTTAACATTTACTGAAAAAAACAAGAAAAATTTAGCCCTCTTATCACTAATGACAAGTCGGTTTTAGAATTGATTTTTAGATTGTATTGATTACCTTTGAAGTACTTTATGGTTAAGCTCCCAGTTACTTTGCTTAATTGCCACTCTCCTATGAGCCGGGGGGGGGGGTTATCTAGCTGCATCTGAGTCCCATCTTAAGACCAGAGGCGACTGGGTATCCCTTTAAAAAGTTGTCGCACACAATTTTATTCCCAAACATGTCTTATTTGTTTACATTATTGATGTTCATTTTAATGGTTTTGTTAGCTTGCATCCTGTAATGTATCAATTTTGCTTTAATTATGCAAAACACTTTGTAACTATTTATAGAGTGTACTGTATAAACACAGGTCATTATTATTTATTATTAAAGTAACTTTGCAAGTATAATGATTTGACGATGTGGAACGCGTACAGAGAACTGAGAAAAAGAGATGATAATTACATGAAACATAACAGCCTAGTTTGTCACCTCACTCATTGCTCAATTTTCTGTGAAACCATAGCACACGGGCCCATTATTCACTAATGTAAATTTACAAGACATGTTGATTAGATCTGCCTTCGCCTCCAGAGATTCAGAAGAGTGCCAGCTAAATGAGATGGATGATTGGTTGGTCAGCTGTTCTCACTACCGAATTGGCTGACTACAAGGTTAAGCAATTAGCGGGGGTCACTGAAAAAACTCACGTGACCTTCTTATTTAGCACCGTATGCTTGTGACAAATTGGTTCTTCTCTCTATAAACCTAATAATTAACATTCCTATCAACACAGCAGAGGACGCGAAACTGATAATCTCGCCGGAGACTGGCAGCAGTGCGTGGAAAACGGATAGGGGCTGCAAGGGAGATGATTACAAACTACAAAGGAAAGATTTAGATCGTGTTTGTGTGTCTGGGGGTGTGTGTGTGTGTGTGTGTGAGTGTGTAGAATTAATCTAAATAAGAAAGAGGGGTGCAAAATAAGCGGGAAAGGCAGAATGAAGGAGGAGATAGAAATATGTAGACAGAGAGAGAGAGAGATAGAGAGAGAGAGGAGAAAGGGGAAATGAGTGTGCTTTTGCATGTATAGGGAAATCCTTACATCGCTCGTTTGGCAGCAGAGGTCAGCCTGATAGCGAGAGGTCAGGAGTAATTTATCAGAGTGAATTAAGTAAAGAAGATGTCACAGTTGCACTGCCTCCTCCTCCTCCCTGCTTTGGTAGAACAAGTGGCGCAAGAGGACAAGCGGAGGTCGCTGTCATCTTCGATCCAGCTTGCACTCAACTACCACAACCTCTACACCCTCTGCAGAAAGCCACTAACACAATATGTGATCATCTGGCGCTGATATATCATTGCATAGAAAGAAAAGAGAAGACTTCTCTCACAGTGTATTCTGAATGATTTAAATACAATTATCATCATCTACGCTGGAGCAGGATGAATTTAAAAGAGGAAGTGCCCAGCCTCTCACGTATCTGTAAGTATATCACTGCCATACAGAGAAGATAATTTCACAAACACATTCAACTTGCAGTGAAGACAGGTTTGAGTAAAGGCAGGATTTAAAAAATTGGATTAAACTTAATCCAAGCAGGCTGTATTGGAGATTTGTTTCAAATCTGTGCACTGTCAGAAGAAAAATGCCACTACTGAACATTAAAATTTAGAGCTATGGGAGGACATTTGGCCACAAATCCCTGGCATTTCACAGGAGTGGGTAAGCTGAGTTCTGAGTACAGAAATCATCAGGTACAGAAGCAGTTGGAAATGAAACCTTTTCATTTCTTTAATACACCGCTAAAGGCCACAGGGTATTAATGGCATGAATAGCTGGCAGCTGTTTTTCCTCCCATGGGTAAACACAATTTAGATTGGTTAGGATTATTTCAAACAGGTCTGCTGAGTATAACCGCTAAGGTTGTTCCATTACTGCCACCAGAACTGAAAATACCTTTGATACGGCCTAAAAAGCTGGATCAGCTATTAGTGAGTGCACAGGTCTTTGCCACAATTCAATATCACTTAGTTTATTAGCCCAGAAAAACAGATGTTCCTCACTATTTATTCCCCTAATGTTTACATAGGAGTTTAAATAGAAGTTAAAACTTAAAACACTGTCCATTGTTTAATGACTAAACCATATTTTAAAAGTAACTAATATGTGTGGTGCATTAGTTCATGGATTAATAAAGTTTAACCAACTAGTACCTGCTGTATATTTGTGTTTAAAGGTACTTTTTCTAACATTTTATCACCGATTACTGCAGAATTACTTAAAATTCTTAATGTTTTGTCAAGCAGTGGTCAAATCTGCCTTAACTATTTGTCCATTGAAATTAAAAGTGTGTGTATGGAACAGCTCTGAAATGGTCTCATGGTTAGGATTTTTGTTTATCACCCTGGTTCCCATTTTAATGTTTTTCACTCAGTGATCTTTAAGCTAGCTTTCACTCTTCTGCTTCCTTAGCACTGTTTAAACAAGATATCAACCACTGTACATAAAGTACACAGCACTTATTCAACCTCTTCGTAGGAGTCGTATTGTTGTTTGCGGTGAAATTGCACACAGCCTCTTTAAATGACTACTTGACTTACTGTGCACATTCCTACTCAGAACAAGACCCTGCTACTTCCCGGCAGCATCTCCTACACATTTGCAATTTTCAAGTAGCCATTACCAATAAAGCTACTTGTGCAACTTTCAAGAACATGTCAGCAAACTTTGATTTTTCTTTTGCATACCCATTGGTTTTCTTTCCCTGTAAATCAAGTCCTTTTACCCTGTTGTATAAAAGCAGCCCAACAGCAAAAAAAGAGTTAAAGAGTAGCCTCTAACAGCAAGTTACGCTGTGCTGCAATGGGTAATTACTGTTATAGAGTGGCGAAGAAGAATTGATTTCCAGTAGTGTTGTTCCCTGTGTATATTTGTTCATGTTTTACAAAAGGTTTACTCTGTGCCTGGCTGTATAACAATGACACTGGACTGTTACTTGGTATCAAACGATATGTAAAGTTCATTGGAATAGAAATGGAGACGGGAGAAACGTCATCTGGACATCTCTACCCACAGCAGCAGTCACCATCTCTGCCCCCTGCATTGGATTACTCAGTTATACAGAGCTTCATCCTCCCTGTTCTAAATGCAGGACTCGCCTCAGTCATGCAATCTGCCTCTAATGAAATTACTCCGGGGGAGTTAGGGCGATATTATCATGGGGCTTGACTTTGTGTCATTTAGTTCATTCTGAGGAAGCAGAAACAAGACGAACCAAGACATTAAGAAAAAAATAACGTTACGACTTTTCATTTACTATTTAAAATGATCATTTAAAAATATGAAAAAAGAAAAAATCTATGGAAACATTTTAGGTATATTTATTGCAAATGTATGGAGCCTGATGATACTATATACAGCATATGGAAGTACAACATTATGATGTAACACCAGGAACATTTTTCAAAGTAAGCTAAATATTTATTGGAAATATATCATCAAATGCATGTCAATGCATCCAATCTGCCACTTCAAAAATACTATTTTTATTGCATTGGAGCGAGATAACATGAAATAGATTAATTTAGAATATCATATGTGTGTGTGTGTGTGTGTGTATATATATATATAAATATGTATATCCAAAACACAGAGTTTTTAATTCAGTGTTTTCAATCAGTATTTGTGCAATCAAGTCCACATAAAAGAGAGTAAACCAAATATTTATGTTTTGTATATTTTTGGTGTTAGGGATTAAGATTGCATATTTCAAAACCTTAATAACTCAGATTGCATTTTAAAGTATTATCATTATTTGTTTATTTATTTATATTTTTGCAGTTCAAATTACTGACCCATCGGACAAACAACCACTCGTTTTTTCGGTCCCTCTCTGGAGGAGGGGACAGAGGGGACAGGATGTCAAACAGTGTGAGTCTGTGTGTGTGGCTGTGTGTGTGTGTGTGTGTGTGTGCTTGTGAGGGTAACTGCATGCACATGTGCATGAAGGGCACGGAGGAGGCAGCAGTCTTCCCAAGCAGGAATTTCTTTTGAAAAGAGCCTCCCATGACCTGACTTGATCTCGTCCCTTCATTCTTTAGTGGGGGGTTGTGCATGCATATGTGTGTGCGTGTGTTTGCGTGTGCCTGTGTGTGTGCGTGCCTTTTCTGTGTTGTTGGGGGGATTTGCAGATCTTTCTAACGGCTGTTCCCCCCGAGGATAGGACTGTACACCCACCAAAGGCTCACAGTGCTAATCTGACTGACAGCTTGGTCCAGCTTTCAGCCAAGAAACAGCCCACCAGCAAGGTCCAAATACCTGCTGAAGAATCTTATCTGCCATGAGATGACAGAGGGGAGGCTGGCTCTCCGCACAATGTTCCCAAGCAATTGCTGTAACGCCTGTCTCACTCTCCTACACTTTGTCTGTATGCTTGTTGTTTGTCAGCAAAACTGTAAGACCTGCACTTCTCTGGACTCAGCTGGATGTGACAGCTTGACAGACTGTCACAGCAACGAACTAAGAGGCAGTGGGATGACACTGTCATATTACCCTTCAGCGGGCGTTTTGACGAAACCTCAAAACCTTTGACCTTGATGCTCTATTTTTGAATGCAGACTGTACAAACTGTACTGTTCATACATTTAGATGCTTTTTTTTCTGTATCACTTAAAAGGGGAGCAACGAGGGAAGAAAAAAGGTTCATGAGTTCAGAAAAAGACACGAGCTTTAGGCTGTGAAAGTTCAATTTTGGTGAATTGCACTTAAAATACATTACACTTAAAGCTTGATCTCATAAAAACTCCACTTCACTGTTGTGCTCCTGTTATTGTGCTTACCACTAATAAGGCAAAAGTACAAGTAACTCCTGCCACGTCAGTAAAAACACCCCCACAAGCCATCTGCCTTGTTTTTCTTCCTCCTTCACGGGCAAACTGTGAGCCTATTTAGCTAAGATGCCCACTCATCAATCAGTGGGGCTGTTCCGCAAGCTATCCAACACAGCTTGAACTAGAGGACCCTCATAATTGAATATTAAACCCCTGATGAGTGGCAAGAAAACTACTGAGATGCAGGCAGGAAGCTGTGATGTGCTGCTACCGTTGTGCTGGCACAGATACGTGTGGCGCTCTTCAATGCGGTGTCAGTCGCATCGTGCCTGCCCCGAGGTTATTTTGTCACACTGTCACAGTTTCAATCTCTGGGATAAGAAACGCATCTGCAGATGCATACCCACAATCCCACAGGGGTCCACAGATGCAAGCAGACATGAATGTTCTTGGCAACACAGTCTGAGAAACACAGCAAGCTTTAAATAAATGGTGGCAGTGCAGGAAAGCTGTAGAAATGTGTGTTTTTGTTCAGTTAAGGCAAGAAAAGAAATTTGGCTGTAGGGCTGTGTGGTTTGGCCCTAAAGTAACATCTCGATATTCCAGGGATCTTCTGTGATAACAACGTTTCCAACAATATGATTAAATACAAAAAAATATTTTATTAATCATTTTACGATATATTATTGCCACAAAATAAGGGTTATAGTTTTCAATGTCAGCTTAAACCGAATAGTTTGCCTTTAAATGTTCAGCAAAAACTAAACAAAAAAAATGCTTTTGACTCCAAAAGGCTTTTGAGCTTATCACAGGTTTTTGTCTCTCCTCATTCACAGGTTCCTCTGCTTGAGGCGCTGAAATAATGTTGTTGTTTTGCTCCCATTTGTTGTTACAGTCTCCTTGCACTTCTCACTTCCTTTTTTGTTGTACAGCTAATCTTTGGTACCCAAACCTCCTCCACACTGGTGTAGTTGCTCCCCTTTTTGTAACCAACTCCTCCAATGTGGAGCCGGTAACAG
>JAPZDZ010000026.1:14084379-14098797 GCA_029783805.1 Acanthurus tennentii | reverse complement strand
ACTACAGATTCTGGGTTGTTTTTGAACTGAACAAGAGACAAAAACAAAATGTCTGTTGAGTCAACTCAGAAGAAAAAGAAAGACTCCTGAAAAACACTCTAAATAATGAATTTGGGTGTTTAAATTCAAACCTCACCCCCCCAAAATGTGTCTCACACTAGAATCTATATCCTCCACTGATATAATGCATGAGGCCTATATGTCTTTAATCTTCTAAAGGATCCTACACAGCCACTTGGATTACAAATTACAATGAAAAGATGTGTTTTTTTTCGCTCTTAAGAAGCTCAAACCAATTGCAACTCTAAGGAAAATAGATTAAGACTAGTTGTTCCTTTCACAGTATCTCTTCTTTAAACTCAATTAGTGAGTGGCAAATTGAAGTAAATTATGTCAGGCAGGATTTAATCAGTGAAACAGGTTGCTTTAGCTGCTAATAGACTCAAGTGACTGATTCACACAGACAAACAGACTAGAGTCCAGTAATTTAAGAAAACCGTAACAAATTTGACTATTTATTTCATAAACTTAATCACAGATCATTCTTAAAAACAGAGGCATTCTGAGGATCAAACAACACACCGAACTAAAAACTGAATACTTTCAAGGGAGCCGAGGAGACAAATTAGAAGACAGGAAAATGATTAAATTGTTAATGAGTTGCTCCTGAATATTCACCAGCCTCATGAAGAAAGTGGTCATTATTCTTATTCACAGACACTCAATGAACCATTATTACCTAATAATTCATTAGTATAGTATCTCCCGGTCTGTTCTCCAGTCATCTTTATCTGCTCTACAGTCTATTTTAGGGGTTCATTCATTATAAGGTCATTTCTGATTTGTTCTCACCCTCTTCTTTGTACTTACTTACACTTTTTTGTCTACAAAGTGTCATTGTGTTCTTCTTTATCCTTTTTTTTCCTGCTGTTCGATTAAACAGGATATTTTTGACTCTGGATGAAAGAGAACTCACTCCCATCAGCACACACACACACATGCACACACCCGCACACACACACACATATAGCACAAAAGCACAATGCAATTAATGTTTTCCCAAAACTGCTTAAAATGCAGAGAAATTACACAAAACCTTGTCAAGATTAACAAGCATCTCTTCTTTAGATGTGATGAGGATTCATTAGGGACGACAAAAACACACGCGTGAGGAATAACAAAGTAATTTCTCTGTGAAGATTCCCTCTGAAAAGCAGTGCGACAGTGCAAGTGGATGGACTTCAGACCACCTGCTGTTGCCTGCGTGCCTGGTTTAATGGTGTTTGTCCTAAAGAGATAAGAACCCCTCCATGGAAGAACCGATGGGATTTAATTAACAGTGAGTGACAGGGCCCAGTAGCTGCGATGCTGCATTCCTCTGCAGTTTTTTTTTTTCTAAATTTTTAATCCTGTCACATAAGATACAATTCAGCTGCTGGTGCAGAAGGTTACATTTCAGTTGTGGGCTTGAGGGAAAAACTCCAGGCAGAATATGTGTTTTTGTGAAAATGGAAATTCGAGACACAGCCTGGTCTTAATTGCTCAAGTGTTTCAGAGAATGTGTCCAAGTAGACAAAACTGCAAACCCTCCATTAGCACTTCCACTGTGAGCGGCTTAGTCGGTGGCACCAAATGCTTCGTGCCTTAATTACTCTTAAATGTTGACGTGTCACCATCTTGATGACTGAAAAAAAGGGAGTGAGAGTAATCTTGGTTTCGACTCCGCTTTGAACGTTGATTGCTGGTGTGTTCGCCCTCAACCTGTCACCGAGGACAAGCATCCTCTCTGGCTGGCCAAACAAATGCTGAGTGCCACAACTTGCCTCAGGAGCAAACAAACATGCATTCATCAGCAGCGCCAATCAGTCACCCAACTGTCACAACACGCCTGCGCTGTTTTTTTTTTTTTTTAAAAATCCATTTTTACCCACATCTCCCTCACCACCCGCATAGAAAAACAAATGAAATTCTAAAAGTTGTAAATAAACATGTCCATTGTTCCAGTGCTCTCGTGAGGGCTGTGCTGTGATTAACTAAGAGGAGGGGGGACTTTAAAAGGCAGGCAAGGCCAATCAATGCTGATCCACATGGACGACTGTGAGCAGCAGAGGTCTCTTCTTAAACACGGGGCACGAAGCCTGGTCAATCAGGGAGAGTGCTCCTGCCATTTGCAGTCTAAATGCAGTCATATATAAAAGGGGAGTGGGAGTGGATTGGTTCTTAAATCTGGAGACAGAGTTTTTAATTCAACCGTGATTGAAGACACTCTCCTCTCTGTTCTTTTCCAAACTTTCTTTTTACTTAACTTTAACCAGATCTGTAGCTCTAATAATAAACCATTTTCTTGTGTGAAATAACCTTAATTAAAAGACTTAGCTGCGTAAGAGTAATGCAGAACTGCGTGTGTGTTAAATGGTGCATTCAGGCAGCGAGCGAGGGGAAATTTTGCCAAACGAGCATGTAAAGTCAAGACACTTATATAGCAAACCCGTGTAAACAAATTTACAATATTGGTGTAGTTATATGTAGTTATATTCAGCTGTAGGGTGAAAAATTGTGCATGTTTTGGTGTGCTTTGCTGCCTGTCTATGTTGACTTCTGACTGGAAGGAAAGTATACTTTGTTAATTAACATACAGAGATAAGAGGAGGAAAAGAAGAGATGAAGGATAGCACAAAAAACTGGCTTATATGCTGAGTGCTGAGTTCATTCAGGGACACACACACACACACACACAGTTGTTGCCTGCTGTTACTTGCTAGAATATGACAAATGTCCAGGTATTGTATGTGTACGATTGTACCACTTTATAAATAAACCAAAAATGATCCCTGGTAACATTTTTCTCGACTGGGTGGTGGGTGAGCGTATGCTTCTTTGCAGAAAATGTGATGGAGAGCCCTTCAGGGTGCCTTCAGACAGCCTGAGTCCACCCCTGGCTTACAGGTTGTGTGTCTGGTGAGTGTGGATTTATTGATGCAGACGATAAAATAGATTAGACATCAAGTCTTTAACACCTCTCCTGTGGTTTGGAACTTGAACTCTGTAAACTGTGCCCGTTTAGACAAATTCAAAACGAGGCAGATCTTTCGATGCATGCTTTTTGCCGGGGCTGTTTCATTTAATTTGCCTCCATTAAAGGTAATCAATACTTTATTGATCCCTGTTCCCATTTTTGCTCCACTTCGTGATATGTTTCTGCAAACGTTCATACTTGCAGTGTGGGCACAGCTGGGCGATTATGCGCATATGCCAATATGAGTGTGGTAAAACCATTTTCGCATTAATCAACACCTCAAATTTTATTCCCAGAAATGCCTGAAGCACCACGATCATGGTTTCATGCATATTAATAAAACTTTCATAATTGGAATTACTTGCAGTTTTAAATGAAAGAGGGTGTTATAGGGATAAGGTGAGAGCAGCGCCTGGAGTGAGTAGCTCTAACTTTATAAGCTCCACTGGCAAAGAAAATAAATTATATATTAGTATAATTTCTGCATCAGCAACAAGATTAGTCTTTGTTAATTTTTATTTCTTCCCACGTATGTTCAGAATCCTCACAAGCTCTTTACCAGTTTTTGCAGACAGAAATATATCAAGAGTTGAATCTGTAAATGTTTGTAAAACGGGTCCTCTTTTAATGACAGGCACATTAACAGCTACCTTTTACCAAGACTCCGACACAAATTCCTATTTATTTGTAAAGTTTCCCAGAAGATAACAAGCGGTAATAAAAAAAATTGCCTTCCACTGAAAGATGGTTGAAAGCCATATCTAAAAGCTGCTGTCAAAATTACAGCAGCTGCTGAGCACCCATCCGTTTGAACTTCAAATAAGCCGGAGACAAACGTGGTGGAAAGATCAGGCATATAAATCAAAGAAGCAGCACTTCAAACACTAACTGCAGAGGCAAGTGAACCTAAACTGGAAACACTTAAACACTTCCATCTTTTTTTTTTTTTTTAATCAGGTTCTTTTCTTCTTTTTGGCTTCTCAAATATTTTATTTTTTGCAAGAATATGAATGTATAAAAAAATACCTCACACCTACATCATGGATTTATGCGGATCATGTTTCAGTCGCAGTAATCAATCTGTTACATCAGCAGCTCTCCTTGTGTATCTTTCAATATGTGACTCCCGCACATGTATTCGGTCCAAATGCTGCGTTCGAGCTCAGAGGTTCCTCCAGCATCTGTCAGTGAGAGGAGGACCAATGCTTTTCTTAACAGAAACCCTGCAGAAAAGCACCATCAAAGCAATGTGCAGTTATACGTGTGACTTTAATCGCTTTAGGTCTGATAAGGGGGAAGGAGCAGATAAAGCTTGGAAATGTCCTCTGAGGCACTTCCTCTAAATGTGACACATTGTCCCTAAATGTTTGAATGACTTACCAGCTGAGAACCAGTGAGAGATACCAGTGAGTAAAGCCCGGGTCTTGATAGAAAGCGAGCTTAAACAAAGCTGAGGGCAAACGGTGGTAGGTACTGACACTGAGTCAATACGGGTTTCCTCAGCCAGGAAGACAGACCGAGGCGAGCGGAAGATATGTTAGAGAAAGAAAGGAAAAGAGCAAAAGCTTGGAATTAAAGTTGAATAGTGAGAGAGAGAGAGATGGTCCAGGAAAAGAACCGGAGCGCATGAGACCGAGCCTTGACAGTTCAGACCTCTGTTTCCTGACAACGGTAATTACTTCCCTGGCTTAACTTCATGGCCTGAATCTTCTTCACAGCCAACTAATGCTCACCACTTGGGCTCAGCGCTGTATGTTCCTGTGATGAGAGATTGCCTGTAAAGAGTTTGTGCTTTACTTTTTTTTTTTCCACAATCCAAGTCTAACCAGTGGGGCAAACTTCTTAAAGATGACTGGTCGGCAAATTTAATCCCTAGAGGGTGAGAGAGGCTTAGGATTATGCGCCATATCTTGCCAGCCAATGGGAGAGTCTGAGCCTGTCTTGCCGGGATGTCTTGGCCAATCACAGCCTGAGGCAGGGGATCAAATGCACATGGGAGAAAGCAGTCTCAAAAAAAATGATGGACTATGATAGTGTAAAAGAGTCTCCCTTTACTAACATGAAAAAACACTAAAAACACAAGATGAATCTAAGGAAAGAAATGTCACTTTGTAGATATTTACTTTTCCTGTCTCACTTTAAAATGACAGGTCACACAGCAGTGATTTGGAGGTAGATGCTTATGAAAAAGCCCATTCAACTGTCAAAATGTCAGTTTACAAAGCTGTTGATAAGAATTGTGATCAAATATTTACACCATATTGAGAACACTTTAATGCTTGTTTGGATTTACTTTCCCAGCATGACAGCGTCTGTCAGCTCATTGCTGGGCATGAATGCATAATGGATTTCATCTGTTAGGCTCGTTTTAGCACTTGAAAAACAAATGTGAATTATTAAACAAAATATAAATTTTCCATTTTTTAAAAAGCATTTCCTTGCCTTTTTTCTCCTCTGTTCTTCATTTTTCCCATGCGTCTTTATTACCTACAATCCCTGCACCTACTGCCTCTAATTCGCATTGCAGCGCAGTGCACAAATGCAAAGGTTGAATGAGCATAATGACGGATACAAATTGTTTCTTGCCATAACAATAGTTTGTGCAGAAGAAAAACAAGATACATCTACTCTCACTGACATAGCTGTAATCAAGCTGTAGAACCCAAACCAGCTCTTACACCAACACACACACACAAACACACACACCCACATGTTTTGCAACCCAACACTGTGTTCACACATGCAGATACAAATTAGTAGGCAGTCCCAGGCCTGTCATGAAGCTGTGAAGAGGAGTGTGTGTGTGTTCTAAACACAAGAAATACCAGAGCATAAGATTTTTCTGTTTGCTACCACTGCCCTCTAGTGTTCATATATTGGTATTACCCAGAAAAAAAGGAGTCAACGTGGATCATTGGCACATTGTTACGAGTTTTCCCTGCTGAATGTGTCATATGTAAATGCCACATGGAGACCAATACACAATTTAGTATGTTTTCTGAGAGAGTGCACTGAGTAATACCTTTATGGTTGATGCATCTATTTATAGAGAGACATCTTTGACTCTTCTGTTCAATCTATCTGCATTGGATCATGCCCTCTATTGCCACACGCACACACACACACACACCTACATACACACATACAAGTTGGCCTTCATGTTGCCAAAGATGGAAGCATGAGAGAGATTTCTAGTTATAATCATAATTACTCCACAGCTGAACTGACTGAGAAAATGCAAAAAGCTTTCTAAAGCCTGTGATAAGATAACACTAATGCCAACAAATCAGAGTTCATTTCATACATAGGTTGAGGTTACTTTGTTCTGCACACTCTGCGTTAACTGGGTCACCTTCTTATGTCCAGCTCAGCCAACTTTAAGATAAGCAAACAATGTGTTAAGTAATTGTCATGTTTCCTTTGCAGAAAGTTCCTGCTTTTACTTGCAAACGATTAGAAATAGTGTCTTGAATAGAGATCTTTGTTGTACACCTATAAGTGGAAATGATCAAATCTAGCTTGAAAATATCTAAACGGGGATGCAAATCCTTTAAAAAACTTCTCATTACTTATATTCAATACTATTAACAAAGATGCTTGTTCTGGTACGGTCATATAAAATATGGAGGTCATAAAAAAATCTGCATTATATTAAAAAAAACTGTATGCTAATCCAAACAGCTGCAAATGCTAAAAAATGCAGTATGTTCCAATACAAAATGGAAGAAAAGGTAATTTGCTGACACATCCTGGATGACATGTATGACCTTTCTCCTAATTTCCAAATTATTATACACCAAGACATCTTTTTCTTTATGTAACCAGTATTTGATTTTGACACATAAACCTAAAAAAGCTACAACCACATCAAGCATTTATCACGTAATAGGTTTGTAGTAGTACTGTTTAGAGCATGTAATGTGGGTAATGTTGTAAAACTGTTACAGTTTGTCTTCATGATGGTAACAATAATAAACACATGGTTGACTTTGTGAAACAGTCACAGTTTGGTTAGGGGTTTGGTTACTTGGTCAGGGTTAAGAAAAGATGTTTGTTAGGGTTAAAATAAAAATGTAAGTAATGTAAGTTCATTTTGAAACATACCTTAGAACAAGTCAATATTTACTTGTGGCTTAATATGGGACACTGACCCATATATTCACCCAAGCAGCCTGCCTGCACAGACTTTGTTGTGCTATACATTACCTGATTTGTTCCTCTGCTTACATCATAAGTACTGTATCAACTAAAGGCCGTCACTCACCAGTAAATGTTCCGTAAAATATAGGTCGTAGCAAGCTGATAGCACAGTTGACCTTCAGGGCAGTGTTTTTTTTTTTTTTTTCAGAGAGGACAGTCTAAAATAAGAGGAGGTAAGCATAAAATCTGGTACACTTCTTATCAGTTATCTATAATGTGCTGAGGAGGAACAGTACGACTTGTATTCTAAACACACCGTGGCAGTCTGCCCCAGTTTTTGTTCTGGTATTTGCAGTTCATCAGCTGTTTGAAAGCAAGACTGTGGCGATAAGCCCATGTTTAATGTTGAAGCTTAAAGGCAGCATCTGCTACAGTTTCAGTGCTGAGTCAGTTTCAGTCTGACCCTCATTCAGTCAGGAAAATTTTCCACGTTCAGAACTTTGAATCCAGCTTTTCCATATAATCCTCAGATGATTTAAACACAGTTGATGATTCTGTCTGATAACAGGCAAATGTAATTTTGGCATCACCTTGACCTCGACTTGTGAGCTCTGTGGTAAAATCCTATAGGTTCCTTCACCTTGACATCTGAAAGAAGGCAGTTACAAAACAACTGAGTAAAGTCTGGTATGCTTTGGTATGCAGTCTGCTTTTTCATATTGTGTAAGGACATGTGCAGAAAAATACAATTAATTCATAATTCATGAAAAGCTATCAGATTCAGCAAAAATGAAAAGGACATAAATCAGATTTGTTTTGACTCACTCTGGTGCCAGATTTGGTAACTGGCAGCTTATAAAAACTGATTTCAATAAACAAGCCATCAGTAATTTCACATCTCATAAATGTGCACTTAAAAATGAACCAAATAAAACTTGTTTTCAGTTCTGCAGACTGAAGGTGTGATTTCACCTCGGCTAGTTTCCACACACACACACACGTTATCCTTTTCCAACTCTATTAGGTTCCTGTAACCAAGAAGGAAAAAAAAATATTTGGGAAAAGAATTTCTTATGAAAAATACTCAGATGTACAGTAAATAACCAACACTTTTATATACATTAAAAAACCCCTCCAGTTCATTATGGTAGTTTGTTCAAACAGAGCTGGTGTTTCTCTTTAAAATACATCTGTACAAAGTAACTAAAAAGTAAGCAAAGTAACAGACCTTGATTTATCAATCAGTCATTAAACGTTTGGAAACTCATAAAAATTACCAAGATATCTGATAACAAACTGTCTCTAGTGAGCTATTATCAGTTACTGCAGATTATACTGCTCATATTATCAAACAAAAGAAAGAAATTGCAGTTTTACTGATAAGAGATTAATACGACAATGCTGCAGCTATTCTTTTTATTCAAAATTATAACTGTAATTATTATAATTATTATTAAAACAAGTGTTTATTATTACTATATTAACATCACACATTCTTTATTACCTGTTTTCTTGATGACCGCATGTCAATATAAATGTGTCTTGGTTATGTGTCTTGTGGCCTGACTGAACTTATCAGTGTTATTTGGACTGATGATAGGAATGTGCTACTGATAGCAATGAGCTGCCACTATCATAGTTTCACTGACCTACTTTAGACAGCTGTGAGGGTCTGTCTGTGCTAGGCAATTCTCCTCAGAATTAATAATTTATATCTGCCGTCCACATCGCTTTTCTCAGTGCAGTCTGTATTTCTACAGACAAAAATATTCACCATTTAACAAGGTATAAGAGAGCCAAGACCAATATGGATATCACATTTAGAGCTGTCGGAAAGCTTGAATCTGAATATGTTTGTGTTTTATCTGCTCAAATAATTTTTTGCATGTTTGAAAGTTAAAATGAAAATTCTGCACAGCCCTTGAGATCTGTAGCACACATCTATTAGCAAGGCGTTACTACCATCAAAGACACACACTGTGCGATATATTCAGAGAAGACAGCAGTGATTAGTACATCGCTGAACGTAAAGTTAGGTACAGCTTGTTATTTGTTGCTCACTACGGTACATTTAAGAACAGATGAAGAAAGAGAGCCTAAAGCTGTCACACTGTAGTAAAGCCGTGTAGCTCTGTTGTTTTGTTTTTTCTAAGCTCAAACAAACATTCCAAGCATCAACACTTTAACTTATGGAGTGAATGTTTTTGTTCCTGTATATAGCCTGGTCCCAAAATGTCTTCCATACTCATGTTCTGTTTTGTGTTCAACCTTGTTTGGCTAAACTCAAACGTTTAAAATGTTGCATATACTCAAGCACTGCTGAAGTGTGCAGCTATGTCATTATCGCTTAGAAGCCAGGGAAGCTCATGGTCAAATGTGAAGTAGTCTGGACAAGTGTGGTTTTTCAAGAAAGCTGAGAGCAGCAAGACCAGAGGCTCAACAGTCAGCCAGTTCAGAAAAGGCAGGTCTCGACTGGGCGCTGCACTGGAAAACAGCTATGTTGCCACAGTGACATCCAAAGAGGCAAAAATATGATGGTTGCAGTCATGTTCTTTCAGACGGAATAACATTTTTTTTTTAAATCTTATGTCTAAGATGAAAAATTGAAGAAAACAAAATGTAGTGCATTGCCTTTTTGCAAACTCCTTTCCAGGGTGTTTTGCACTCAGTTTCTCTACGATCTCTTCGATGACTGCAGATGACATTTTAGAGGAACTGACCTTTGGCCTGAACATCAAATAAGTAGTTTTTAATCTGGGAGTTTTATGACAACCTATGCGTTTAACCTACTTCTGTTACTTCCTCCTCTCGACTCTGTGGTGTTGTGTACATGTGCACACGGTGCCACTGTGAGCACGTGTACCAGTAGCCGTTGATATCAGTTGTGTGTCCTGTCGCCAGTAGTGACCACGACTGGCACAGTTCCACGGCGGTTACAGATTAACTGACATTGTTGCACCCAGCTGTTTGTCAAGACTATTTTATCTTCTCTCCAGATGTCCTTTTTGGACTATTACCTTATCTGTTGGTGCTGTTTTATTACGGCCGTCTTATGATTATTGATTTGTGATTTAGTGGAATTCAATTTTCCTGCAATCAGTTTTCTGCTAATCAAGCTAGCTGTTAAACTGGCTGTCCAAGACTAATGTGCTGATAATGCAACAGTTTAACTGTTAATGTACTGTTGGAAAAACCGTTATGCATTTTACTCTTTTTGCCTTTGCTATTTTGGACTCCTCTTGTATGTTTTCTGAAATAGTCACCGTGTTAGAGCCAAGATGGGTACCATTCCAACATCTGACCATTAAAGTATGAAGTTACAGCCAAAAGCCATTGATGTAGCTTAGCACAAAGGCTGGAAACAGAGAATAACAGCTATCTCGCCTCTGTCAGTTCACTAATTAACTCTTACATCTTATTTACTTGAGCAGTGCAAAAAGTGTTAGTGTAAAAGCAACAATTAGCAGTTTTACTTGGGATTAAGTGATGGACTTTATCTTAGTAACTGCCTGGAGTCTCTGCTAATTGGCTCCTGGCTCTATCCTTATGTTTAACACACAACCATGGAAGTGCTATTGATCTGCTTATCTAATGCTTGTCAAGAAAGCCAATTAGTTATTAAGCAAATTAGTATCAAACTGCTGCTTTGAGGATGATATTTTGTTTCTTTCTGAGTAAAGTACCACATTTATCCATAACAATTAAGACCAGCATTACAAAAATAAGAGTCAGGTTACACAAAAAACGCTAGAATTCTAAATTAAAACATGGATGTAAGTGAAGTCAGTAATCTTCATCAAAATAGTTGGACTGTAATTCCACAGGCTTATCTCAATTGTTCCTCTTGCTTTTTGACTACAGAGACAATTTTCTCTCTCATTCTCACCCGTTATAAAGCAGTAAACCCACAATAGTTCCGTTCATCCAACTTTTACAGGGTAATATAGATCAGCATAACTTAAATTACATTGTAGAGATGAATTAGACAAGTTTCAGTTAAGATTACAAGTGTTTTTATAGGAAAAAGTTTTATACTGTGGGTTTACAGATAGAGGGAAATATTTTTTTTTAAATTTACATCTACTTTTTAAGGCAGTATTTGTCTTTAAAATGCTCACAGAAGGTAATTCCATTCAACCTCAACATCAGTGACTGTACCAATCATCCCCCACTAGAGGGCAGCCTCTACCCGAAGCAACGCTCCATCCTCCCCTTCCACCAACCAAACTGCATCAGCCACGCTGCCGGAGGACATCATTACACACTCAATAAAGCAATAGTCAGTCATTTTCTCTGCTTAATTGATCCCACTGCTACCCAACAATGCGTGGTGTGACATTTTTTACTGCAGCAGAAACAGCAGCATGCCTCAGAGTCAGACATACTATTTGTAATTATCTTGTTGCTGTGTTCTTTCACGACCGGCCATCTGTAGACAGCATGCAGTACACTTGTTGGTCAGTGGCCGAGGTCAGGGGCTCAGCAGTGCGTTCCTCCTGGAGCCGTCTGTAGAGCTGTAATGACATTGTCCTGGTATTACCAGGGCTTGTGAAACACTCGTCTGGAGGACAAGAACACAACACGCTCTTACCCAACCCAAAGCTGTTTGGGCACAGATATGGAAATTGACAAAATCGTAAACAAACACAGGCGAGGTCTGATAAGATGATGTTTATGTTTACTGTGCAAGCTGAGATCACACGGTCGAGTCAGTCTCTCTCTCTCATCCTCACGCACGCACAAGGTAAGACAAAAGACAAATGACACGAAAGTGCATATATGCATGTATGAGTACATTATATACTGTGAGGTCATTATTATCACATTATCTTTACTTAAAAACACATGAATGTAACACAAAAAACACTAAACAAAAAACATTGCAGTCTACATTGATTGAAATCCGTGTGCAGAAGCCTACAACTTATAGTACTTAGAAGAGAAACAGGTACATTCAGGACATTTAAGCAGTCTAACTCAGGACTAACACATGTAACCATTTGCTTTCACTTTGACAATTTAAAGTTTTCAGTTTAAGTAACCAGAGCACCTGCGCCCAAGCACACACGCAAGGCCCCATACACAGCAAAGCATCTGTCAGGTGGATTCAAACCACTAACCACTTCATCTCTATGGTGGAAGTGCTAACCAACACCCAAACAAAAAAAGTTGTTATGTAAAAGAAGACCTTTCATGAATTTTTACCGTTACTCAACAGAACTATTCAACGCCCAATCCTAAACAAAAGAAATGTTATAAGTGTATAATGGAATAGCCAGCGCCCCATTAAATATATAAAAATAATCCAGCAGAAGTAGGCCAGAGGATTAAAAGCAGATATGCTCAAAGAAACATTTCATTTTGTTTGAAAAGCGTGCAAAATGCTGTGCTGCCCTCTCAAAGCTACGGGGAATATTAGCTTGTTTTTTCATCTTTTCACAAATTAGCAAGGCAGACATGTTATTGTGCCTTTGTGTGTGTTCCGGCAGCCTCCCTCTCTCAGCCACTCCTTGTGCTGTCAGCATGGTAGGGCGGAGCTGGCAGACCTGCACATGTTTCAAGCATGCTCTGAAGCTTCACTCCCTCTCTGTCTATTTCCCTTCCTCTCAATGTGTGCACGGCTAAGCCGAAAGAGAAAAGAGGAGGGCCCAGTGTGTCTCACCCAGTGATGCTTCTTACCAATCACAGGGGCTTCCCCACCCTCTCCATCTCCCTCCCTCCCTCTTAGATCCCTCCCACTGTTTCTAGGCACACCAACCAACGAAAAAAGTGCAGGGAAAAAAAAAAAAGTGATAAGCAGCAAGCAGCTTCTGGGTTTTGCTTTCAAGCGCTCTCCTGCTGAATCGGTATGAGTGTGTGTGTACGTATGTGTGTGTGTGTGTGGGGCGTTCACTCTCTCTTGCCACAGTAGCAACACACTGCAGCGGTGTCGGCCCCCCGAACAAAAGGCTAAAACGCGGCTGAGGAACAGGAGGAGAAACTCAGGGATAGAAGCAGGCTGAGTGGCCCAGCGTGACTGCACTTCTCAGGGAGGAACTCAACCTGACATTTAGCCCTCCTGCCCCCGGAGTGAAGACAGCACGGTACTCCAGACCAGCCGAGACAGGCTGCCTGTCTCTCTGAGCTGAGGAAGACACCTTGTAACTCACTGTTTTTCACTTTGTTTTGCATTCATACACCTCAGTACTTTCCTGAGACTCCTTTCCTGCACCTGCCCTTCTACACCCAGGCATTTCAACTTTGCACCCACCCATCCTTCAAGATGACAGACGATAACTGCCGCTCGCCTATCGGCCTGGACTGTTGCAGTTGCTGCCTGGACCTGGCCAACGGTTGTGATGACTCCTTGCCCAGCAGTCCTGCTCAGGGCCTCGGCTCTACTGGGGGCCTCCCAGCGAGCCCCACCAGCCCCAGCGTCAGCCACTTCCGCCAGCTCCGCAACCAGCTGATGTACCAGAACCTGAACACGGACAAGCTGAACAACATCATGAGGCAAGACTCCCTGGAATCGGTGGTGAGGGACCCCTGCTTCCTGCTCAATGAGGGCATCTGCAACAGCAACATTGACCAGACCATGCTGTCCATACTGCTCTTCTTTCACAGGTATGTGTGTGTGGTTTGCTTACCGGTGAGGAACAAGCTTATCTGATAAGGTAAACACCGAATATAAAAGGTCTTTCATTAGGACATTGGGTTTGAACTCGAACTGAGAGTTAGTCATCTGCCATCTGCATACATCAGATCTTTACATGAGCGCTTAGGAACCACATTTTGATTAAAAGAACCAGATGGCTGAGGTTGACTAATCTGGTTTCTTGGATCAGCAGTTTGTCTAAAAAGGCTGACATAAGTGTTTACAGTTATGGATTAAGTATATGCTGGGACGAGGGCGTATCATATATAACCTAAAGAACATATTATTATTTACTTCTAAAGAAAAAATTATCAGGTTGTCTGATAAACACGTAAAACTGAATGAACATAAACATCTAAAAGTAGTAGAATATGTACAATAAGTCAAAATATTTAGGCAGCTCACTGTGTTTATTTACATTTAAAATGTAAACGGTGTTCTTACGTAACGTATGAGTATCTGACATGAAACATAACATAAGATTTGCTGTAGCATCAAAAGAATTATATGCGTGCCTTTAACGAGGCTTTTTAGTTTAAGGGCTGTTGTTCATATTTGTAAGACAAAGTGTAACTCTGAGCGAGAAATGTTTTTCCAAGATTAATCATACTAAAGTTTAATACTCACG
>JAPZDZ010000026.1:14066614-14078903 GCA_029783805.1 Acanthurus tennentii | reverse complement strand
ACAGCAGTGTTCATGTTGCATGCAAAGCCGAAATCCATTGTTGACTTTTTTAATATGTAAGTTTATTTACTCAAGATGTGTCTTTTATCTTAATGTAAATTAAAGCACTAATTTTAACCCTAACTATGATCTTCCCTGAAACCGAACCAAGTCAATTTGTTTCCCAAACCAACAGCGACTCTTTCACCGTGTTAAACACGTTTATTATATTTACTACAACCATTTTTGTCACCTGCCTATGATGACAAACGAGCAAACCCACTTGACTTTATTCTTCAGCCAAGTTCAGAAGATGTTAAATGACACACAAAGAGCTTAAAATGAGTAATAATGAAAGACAAAATACCCATAAAAGTTGCATGCTTGTTTTATGCCATTCCATGGGTGCATAAATGTTTTATAGGCTCTGTGCCTTACGACTGAAAGATGGATGTAAACAATATGTAGGAAAGAGAGAGTAGAAACTGAAGTGCTGAAACAAATTTAAACTTGTGACATTGTGAGCGAATGACATCTCCCTTGTTTCCCTCGGCGTATTCAGGCCTGCTCTGCAGATAACATTGTGATGGTATGGTAGCACACAAATCAGTCAGGAATGTAAAGATGTAAGGATAAGGTAAACAAAACACTGTTTCCTCTGCATTCTCTCCTGCTATAAAAAACTGCCCCCATTTGCCAGACGTATGCTACATAATGAACAAAACATCTTCAGAGCAGATGCTAGCACAATTACAGCACCACCGCCTATGAGTTATTATATATAAAAGCTTCTGCAACCTGTAACAAGACCAGGCGAAGGAATCGGAGTGAAACTAACTGCTGAAACTGTGTTGAAATTCAAATTTTACATCCCTTCCACTGCTGCAAAGCAGTTCCCGGGAGAGAAGAGTGTAATCTGAAGTCCCACAATGAAACAATACATTATGTGGGAGGAGAAATATGTTTAGTTTCCAACTTAAATTCTCATTGCTGTTGTGTCTCCCATTGTTGCCCACATAAAAGACTAACGTATGTCAAACATATCCTTTCTGACAACAAAACCTGTATCCAATTACTTTTTCTTGTCTTCGAACCCTTCTTTTTCTGCAACCAAACAAAACAGTGTGACTTGTTAAGGAAGAACTACGTGTCCTACACAAGTTTGAAGAAAGTTATATAACTTGACAGTGTGGCGTGACGGGCAGATGTAAACAAAAAAACAGGGATTAGTGGCTCGAAGGCGGCAAAGGGAAGGATGTCAGGGTGGAAGAACGGATTCATGGCCAGACAAGTCAAAGAGGCCAATCCCTCATAAAACAAAGGCTGTGAAGGCGAGCTGTGAGTGATGTCAGGGAGAGAGAAAGGAGAGCAACGGGAAGAGATAGCCAGAGAGAGAGAGAATGAGAGAGAGAGAGAGAGGAGGGAGCTGGAGGAAGACAAACAGCCAGACAGGAGGCCATTGCAAAGACATAACATAGACAGGACTTGCTAAAAATAGTGTGCTGTTGACACTGGAGCTCTAAGATATAGGTAGACTGCAGACAGCTCTGGTTAAAGTCACAACCTTTTACTATAGTTCAAGGAAGTCATTCTTCAGAGGTGGAGGAAGTAAGAAGCCAGGACAAGTGTTTTTCTTTTACAGTTGTTTTTTACGAGTTTCCTCAATAACTCAGGCTCTGACCTCCTCTGTGCTGAAAAGAGACACTCGGCCAGCAAGAGATTGATTCACAGTATTAGAAACCACTGGTTTTCCAAACACATGGCGGTATATATTTGGTGTGTTTGCACCACAAATTAGCCCCTTGCTTGATTTTATCACTGGGGGACCAATATAAAGAGGGGATGTACAATAATGGCTTTTTAATGGACCTCTTGAGTTACTGCCTTGTTGTGTTGCGACAGGGTGAATAGTCTGCCCTTGGTGCAGTGCCAGTGGATGCCTGGAACCACTGCTGAATGGTTTGTGCGCAAGTGTTTTTTGTGTGTGTGTATACGTTTCTGTTTAGCTCACCATAGACACAGTTGTCTATAAAGTGCTGATCAAGTTGTTGGTGGTCTTTGTGGAGAATGTATACAGTTTATCCCTATGCATTTATCTCCCTAACACACACTGACATCCACTTCAGCAGACAGAGATCAGTGTGTGTCTCAACTCACAAATACCCAGACACACCCTGAACCATAGGTTGTTGTAACCGCCAGCGTACGGAGGCTTTCTTTACCAACACTGCCCGGGTTCCATGAAGCAATAGCTCTCAACAGGCCATGGTATGTTGTGATTATATCACAGGGGCGTAGTTCAGCCAGACGTAAACCTGTTCAGCAGTGAAAAAAATTGGAACATATCATGGCCCAGAAAGAGCAACTGCTTTTATAAAAACGGTTACTTACACCTACACTCAAACCGTTTCATTAACACGTTCATAAGCCAAGTTTCAAGACAGTTGCTATGCTACATAACATAGCTTAACCTGCTGCTGTCCTGTTAGCTTAACCTTGCCAAGCCTGCCAGTTACCACGGTAATCAACCCAAAGCCATAATCTTTTTTATCAGTCGATTAATCAAGTTTATTTGTTGCATGTCATTATATAAGTGACCATGGCTTGTTTTCAGTAGCTGGGACAAAATACAGTGGCTCTTTGGCATCAGTCCTGTCTGTGCTGCTGTGTTAGAGGTGACGAAGCAACAAGTCAACCAATGCAACAATGTGGCCCGTTGTCTCTTATTAGTGTTTTGACGACAGTGGAGAAAATCACTCTCTTGCAAATTCAACATATGTATATATTTATGTTTTTATTGTAGACACTGAAAAAAGATCGAAGCTAACAATGACCTGATGTTACATACTAGTGCAGTTATTTACAGGGTCCTTAAAGCTCATGATAACTCTTTTTCTGGGTCACAGGGTTCCATTGTAGTCCAAACACTAATAAAAGGCAACGAGCTACACGGTTGCACTGGCTGACTTGTTACTTCATCACCCCTAACCCACTTACCTTATCTAAAACCCTGGGCAGCGTTGTTTATTTTGAGATGATCATATATACCATCCAAGTGCTGTAAATACTTGCCGACATGCCAATGCTGCGTCTGATATAATCACCAATAATAGACTGTTTACACTTGTTTGAGAACAAATTTCCCTAAAAACTACAGTTGCCACATGTTTTTTGAAATTATTTAGCTTTTCTTAAAAATAAAACTGCCTATTCATGACCTGTTTTTTTTAGAAATAAGACATCAGTAGGAACAGATGAGTTTGAGGCTGTCAGCACAAACAGGGTGGGAAATTCTGAACATCTTGAAAGATGGAAGAGATTTAAGGCTTTTCATGGGAAACGTTAACAATAACGCATATAACTATCCTAACTCTTCAGGGATTGGTTAGAAAGACTTCTTAATGGCCCTTACAGCAAATCTCTTTTTCATAAATAATCCCTGTAATCTTTTAATCAACCAGTCTTGTCCTCTTCAATGACAGCTGCGAGGGTCAGGAATGAGTGATTCACCCGTCTGTCTGGAAGACAGAAGAAACACTCCTTGGCAACACAAACACACACATACACACACACACAGACACAAACTCCTTACAGCGCAGAGCGCACAAAGGTGACCCATGGTGTTATACCTCTCTTGACGCGTCACCACAACAGAATCCAGCTAAGCTCTTTTGTCCTGAGTGACAGAGAGTGGAGATGGAGTATGTACCAGAGCTGGATTAGAAATCTATAAGTAACACCACAAGTTTGCAATCCCAGTCAAATCCTTAACATCAAAGTGTGGGAAACTCCTGAAAAGGGAATTACAACATAATGTTATAAACTTATGTCTGCTGACATTATCCAATTATGAAATATTAGTCATTATTAAAAATAATATAGCATATAAAAAACACATAACTTTATTTTTACTGCATGAAAGTACACACAGTAGATCTTATCTTTATTTTTTTACACACCTAAAATCAAGCTGGGAACAAAACTAATTAAATGAAACTGAAGACCTACAGTTGGAAAACCTCAACAGCTAATTTTCTGATTACTTAGTGTCTCTTTTAAGATTATCATCATATTGCAGCTATAAATCAAGAATATCCAACATCCAAATGCCAAGGAAATACTTCTTTTTTTTTTCAGTTGCGGTCATGAAGTAGAATTTGCCAAGAGTAATGTTGTGGTTTCTGCTGAAAACTCATTGTACCAAAGACTCACGAGGCTCAGCTGTGCCACATAACACGGCGAAGGATTCTTGAAACAGGTCCAATGAAAAATAAGAATGTAGTCAAAATAAATAGAAGGATCTCCACCCAGCTGCAGCACAGAGACACCTGTTAGATGGCTTTTCAAATGCAAATTTAATAATATTTCAAAGTGAAAAAATACGAAGCATTCTTAAAGATATACTCCCTTAATCCCTTTAAAGACAAAGGCAGTATCACCCATCAATTAAAATCCTTTATTCTTCCACGCTACATGTTCGCACAACTCTCTTATCCGTCTCTCATTTACAGTATTCACTACATCTTTTCCCCCTCTCCCCCCTCCATCCTTGTTTTCCCCCTTTCTTCTTCTTTCCCCATCTCCGTTGTTCTAGTTGGAAGCCACAGGACTTATATAAGTCCGAGGGAAGGAGGGGGGATTGGAGTCACCATGGCTTGTGTTAACTGCCTTATCTGTTTGGACCATGACTATGGCACTTACTTAGATAATAAGTCAGCCTGTTAACACTTGTCATCACACACACTCCTGCGCACACACACGCACACATGGCACTGCGCTCAAGAATGAGTAACAGTATCAAAAACAGTCAATATGTCATAATTACACTCTTAAAATAGGCATTACACATTTAATACCTCTTAGGTAACACTTAATATTAGGGGTTAGTGCACTGTGATTTGCTCTTTTTATAAGTCTGCATTTGGCATATGACAGCCTGCCGCAGCAAAGCTTTAAGTAGGCAATGGAAAATATTTGTATTGTCTCCAGTATAGTTCATGGTGTAGATGGAGGGAAGCTGAATTGATGGAGTTATTAGACTTGCACTCTCCGTACCACCCAAGCTGCAAGCTGGAGGGCAGTAAAATCTTTTTTCATTCAGTGGATTTTCATCAGCATGGGATTCCCACTCTGACACTCTGCATGAGAAGTGAGAATGTGGTAACCTGACCAGCTATTTAGAGCCTGATTAAAAAAAAAAAAAAAAGTTCAGCCGAGGTGAGGAACAGTTGATCTAGAGTGGATAAAAATACTTTTCATGAGCATACTTTGACAGCTGGATCCAAAGAGGAATTCAGCTACTTGGATGCATAAAGCAGATTTGTTTTTTCAAACGTATCCAAAAATGTAAGTGTTTTGCGTAAAAACCGTGGAAATTCTGGTACAAATTTTTTGAGACAATCCCTTAAAAGAACAGGCATACCCAGACTTCATTTCCCATTAATTTGGATGCTTATTCCATCTGTTTCTCTCCGGACGCCTGTTTCATAATCCCAAATGTTGTTGTCCCGCACTGACTCAGTTTCTTCTCACCACAATAGTCTGGTATACAATGCCGCCAGACAGTCCTTTTGTGGAGTGGGCCTGAGCCAGACCAGCCCTATCATTAGCCTATCTTATTCCTCCTCGGGCACTATTCACATGCAGGTTGGGTACATGATGTACCCTGGGCACGCACGCACATGGAAAAGAAAAGATTTAAACGAGTATAATTAGGATTCAGATCAGAGCTCACCTTTTCTAAGCCCAAAGCATTACACCAACATGCACAACCTTATCAAAAAATCCACGAGCAGACATACACACAGCCACACCGTGACTTAAACAAACACTCTTACGATATATTCTCCCCTGAAGGGCAGAATTAGACCGACTTCTGCAACTTTATTGCCACAGCTGATTACCTAGAAGTGCACCTAGAGTCTGAGAAAGAGAACAATTACTTCCTTGAACTTCTGCGGGTCATGAAGACATGTTTTTCCTGAACACAGAGCAAGTTTACAGCAGCAGGACCAATCACACGTGCTATTTTTGTAGTTACTGGACATCTGCAGTTTGGCAACACGCTGTGTTTTTCATTCTTGACTGAACTTCTGTGTTCTCTAGTAAACAGTTTTGAGCTCTCGAGGGCGGATGTGTAATTTAAAAGCCAAATATTTTCCCGAAACATGTCTCTCCTGTCATGCAATGGGCAAAATGGTAATAGGTTTGGTAACAAGAAGCATAATAGAATGCAGTTTTGGTCAGGAGGCGTATGTCAGACTTAGCTCAGCACCATTAGGTTGTTTTGGCCCATTAAGCAATTATGTAATGTGGGTGTTGGAAAGTGAATGTGCAATTGGCTTTAAACTGGAGTCTCTGACATCTGCTTCCCTTCACACAATCATATCCTTAATTAAATCTACAGTACCTGAGTGGTGTTTTAACATTTAGTTCAATTAAGGCCGTCTGAAGTGTTTAAGTGTTTACTTCATTCGGAAAGATGCACCACCTGTAAGAACTCCTGCGTCGTAGCGGCAAACCGTAATTGCATCATTAAACTGGGCCTTTGTGAAACGCTGAGAGATCGACTTCAAACAGCTGTCCGGGAAAATAAGTGGAGGACATGTTTAGCAACCTGCTCATATCTTGGTGCAATGAGTTCGTTTCATCACATGTATCCAACTACGCAATGAATCAAGAAGACATTTTTTTTTTTGCCCATAAAGAAACAGAGTTTGGCAGAATTTCAGTAAGACTGTTCGCAGTATGCATGCTCTGAAAAGGCCGTGATTGGCTAACCCTCATGAACCACAATCAAAAGTTTGACATTGGTGTAATGAATATGGTTTCCTGTTTGGTACTTGTACTGGTGAGTCCAAATTTCCAATCTCGCACTGGTTTTCCTGCATGAAGGGAGACCAGCCCTGTGAGAAAGAAAGGAAGGAAAACTACAAATTAAAAAAAAAGAAGAAAAAAATGAATTGAAAGATAGATGCAAAAAAACTGAAAAAGAAAGTATAAAATATCCAAATTTGCCTTTTTTAAATTTTTTTTTGCTGTGATGATGACGATGCTGTTTTCACTATGAGTCACGCTCCATGACAAAAACAAAGCCGACTATATCCCCAATTTTATTGCTTACAACTGTGGCTCTTAAAAAATCAAGTCAGTTCTCACAATTACTTCAACAGAAGAGACGAGAGGACTGAGGACAAGTTCGCTTCCACTGGCAGACAGCAGAAGAGGGGGAATGAAAAGGTTGACCTGTTCTGCCAAGCTCTTTTTTTTTTTTTCCTCTCTCTCTGGATTCCTCTCTGGCAGACAAGAGCTTGCAAGAGAAAAAGGAGAAAAATGAACATGCAGATATGTGCCAAGTTTCAGTGAGACTGTGATTTTTTTTTTTCTTTCTGGACGTTCCCCAGCAGAGAGAGAGAGAGAGAGAGAGAGAGAGAGAGTGAGGCACAAGCACATTCAAATGAGCGAAAATAACAAGATGCATCCTGTCCAAGAGTTAACTTCTGTCTTTGTGTCACTGGGTTTACAAGAGGCGGTCGTACCATGGAGCAGCCCGGGCCAGTCGTGTCTGATGGAGCATTATGCCACACGCTCTTCTCACTGTGCCATCATAAGGAGCAATTAGCACCAGTGACATTAAACGACCTCTTTGTGCATTCCTTCCAGCATGGTGTAATGGAGGAGGAATGAGTCACAGATCGTCATTATGTTTGCATGCTGAGGTGTTTACACAGCCCAGGATCAGGCTAAACACCAGACATCTGAATATGCACATAGAGCAAAGTAATTGAGATCTAATGCAAGAAAAGTGTGGGACTGTGCGGGAGGAATGTTGACCAATGCTTAAACTCCCTTCCCGTCCATTCTCCCTTTTTTCATTAATTCTCACTCCCACTCCTCTGCATACACTGCTCTCCACAAGTCTCTTAGTGGTCTGCAACGTCCAAAAAGGCCTCTTTATCACTTGGCTGAACACAAGGTGTCATATATGGGGAAGTGGAGCCTGCACCTCTCTGGCAGAACGAGAGAAATGAGCGGATTTTATGTAACACTCGAGGTCACAACCTTTTTGAGTAACAGGGTGGAAGTTAGTTCGGGTCAGGAGGTTTTTTCTTGCATCAGTAGGGGCGTCTTGTGCTGTTGGAGGAGCTCGAGCAGAGCAGGAAAACTGACAGTTGACCCCCTCTTCACCTATAAAGTCACAGCTCGGGGCTCAGCGAAGGTCAGCTTTAACTTGTCAAGAAGAAAAGGCGTTTCTAGCATTACAGATTTTTATAGACTGTTAAGTGTTTATTAAGGGCTTATTTTTTCCTTTTAACGCTGCGTAAGGCTCACATACAGGAATCAGTTATCCGTGAATACACTCTTTTCTCTTTCTCCTACACATTTTTATCAGCGTGCACTGTCTTTACCCATATATCACCTTGGGCTTGTTTAGCATAATATAAGCTTTGCTTTGCTATAACCTTATATGCCAGGTCAGGGTGTGTGGGAGGGAAACAGTGCACCAGTGGAACAATCATGTTACAATATGTTTCGTTTTCTATTGAATATTGATGAGTTTTAAGGGCTCTTGGGCCAGAATGTTAAGTTAAAAACAACTGTCGTCACCAGTGGCCTGACTTTTCCGTTTAGTGGTGCTTTATTTGTAGCTCTACATATTTTGGCCATGAGCTTGCACCTTAGGATGTAGAACATCCTCAATGTAGAACATATGGAGCAATAGCTAGATCAGTAGAGCATTATAACTCATAACTCAGTCAAACTTTAACATGTTCGTGCAAGAGGGTAAATCCAGCCAACATATGGCTGATGAAGGTCGACCAGGGCTGGTGCGGTCAACAGGTGAATGTTCTGACACTCCAACCATGAATAATCTGTAGGGTCGCTGTAACGAGCGAGCGCTCCCTCTGATTTCCAGACAGATTCCTGTTCTCACCAGTGGTTACATAACAAACAGACAGACACAACGGTGTGGAAATGTTGGCAAAACATTGGCCGTCTTTCCACGCTCTTCTCAGGATTTTACTCGTAGAATCGTAGGTCTGAAGTGGAATTAATGTGCTTTAAAACAGATTATTTAGCGGTTGGAGAGAGTGGTTTTGGTGGTTTTTCTTTCATAGGTTCACTTCCTAGCTCTCCAGAGGGAAAGGATGCTATTGTAGCTCATATCAGTGGGAAATTTAGAGAAACACCCAGATAACAAAACAAAGTCTTTTGCTGTTATTCAATGACAGCCAGCAAGGGGTGGGGATAAAAGACAAAAAAAAAAAAAAAGAAAGACAAGCAGGATACTTCCTCCAATTCAAATTCAAATAAGCTTTCTAGAAGGAGATATCAGATTCAGACATGGCAGCGCTTGTCCCCCTGTGTGTTTTCTGCAATGATATCTAGGCCAGTGCATTGAAAACAGCATTGCTCAGCACCTCTCCCCGGGCCTGTCTTCTTGAGAGAGAGATCCCATTTTCCCTCTAATGTTGGCATCATTACCAGTGTTTGCATTTTATTGAAACAAATGGAAGCAAATGCAATGGTTCAAATTTGGTGGTAAACACGCAGCAGGCATCTTGTGCTGCTTTTTGGGATTCATGCTTTAGGATTTGTTATCTGAAGATATGTGATAAGATGCTGCTGCAGATATCTTGGATCAGTCAGCCGCTCTGTGTCTGGAATTGGGGTCAAAAATGTAACCGCAATGTAACAATAAGAAAAAAACCTAAAACTGTCATATTTAATCCTTATTTAAACAAATAACTCGGAACACTAACAGGCACTGGCATTAACAGCTGTCAGCAGCCATCTTAGCTGCAATGCAAACACGATTTGATCGGCTTTTGCAGCAGATCTTTGTGACTTTTTTTTAGAAAAATGAACATGCATTTGGAGAATGACCCCATTTTGATTGCAATGCAATAGTTAGAGCTTTATCTACAAGATGGCTCACCCCTTAGTTGCTTTGCTTGTAAACTCAAGATAAAAAAAATATCTGTTGCCAATCAGGCTATCCTTGTTTTTGGCTCTTGGTGCCAACAATAAAGTACAGTAATTGTAAAAACTGTTACCCTGAAGTGATAAAATAAACAGGCCATGCCACCTGCTTTCACAAACAAATGAGACATGCAGCAGGACAGATTTAAGACTTAGATTGTGCTTATGGTCCTGATCCAAAGATAAGAGGCTAACACGTTTTGCAGATGTCTGCACTGTTACTCCTGCACAAAGGCCGACTGCACGAGCTCTGTGTCATCCTGTAAACAAATGTCTGGGTTTGATCTGGCATATCAAACTATTACCTACCTTTTCATTGGGATTAAAACACAATGCTTAATAGTACCCTGAGTGTAGATCTCAGTAAAAAAAAGAAAATCTGGGTCTTTGAATCCAGTGTTTAAATGTGACAACAGCATCTGAGGAGGTCTACTGGAATCCAGCAGATCAAGTGTGGCCTCTTTTTTCCCGAGGAACTGGCCAAATTAAAAGTTGGCTTAGTCCTTTTTTTGGTTAATAATGCATCATTTTTATCATTTAAAGTGTATTTCTTTATCACATTAAGACTCTATCTCACTTTCCCTAAAGCAAACACAGCAGCATGCCCTCCTCATATCTCAAGGTAACCATGTTTTTTTTTTTTTGACAGTTTATCTAAAGAACTGGGAGTACAGCCAGCGTCTCCTATCAGAGGAAACACTGCCTAACAACAGCTGTGAAAGCCCTCTCCTCCTCCTCCCTCCCTCCCCCCCCGTCTTTCTCCTCCTCTCCTTCTCTCTTCCTCATTTTTGCATTTTCCTGTTTTGGTGTTTGGTGGCTCTCTGCTCAGTCTCTGATACGGAGCGCGGGGCTGTCCTGCAGGCTGCAGAGCGCAGACACAGGGTATCTGGCGAACTGATGAAAGGCGATATCACAGATTATGCTATTACGCTAACTTGCGTGTCTGTCTGCTTCACGGCTCTGCATGTTTGTTTTGACTGTAATTTTTCTTTTTTTCTTTTCATACAGACAGACCGCTATGATACAAGAGCCGAGAGACACAATAGGCAAAACAACAAAAAAACACATCATGGGTGATATTATAAAGTCACACAATTTTTCAGTGTCCTTTTAGCTTAAAAGAGGAAATATTACCTTAGCATGTGCTTCTCTGTATTGTTAAACTAAGGAAAGGAGATATCTTGCAGCATTTCCTTGACTTCAATGGGTGTGTGAAGCAGTTTTTAATCTGCTCTAACACTGTCAATTATGTGATTATATTTCTTAAGATTAACGCTCATTTACACACATATATTTGAGTATAAGTGCGTATAAACAGGCTATACTTAATGTCGCACAAAAGCTCGCCCTCTGCATACTCTTGTCCAAATAGAAAAAAACACCTTCAAGGTTGTTCTGTGGAGTGTTTCTACCTGACTTTCAGGTTTTATTCCTCAAACAAAAGTGTGTGTTGCCTGTCTTTTCGCCCTTTATTCAGGAACAAAGCCCAGACATGGTACACTTGCAAGGTAAACACAAATATCAAAGTTCATGTTGTATCAACGTTACCCCTCCCACTTCGCGTCCATGCGCACTCACTGTTTCATGTAAAGAGTCAGCAACACCTGCTGCCAAAAATAGATAAGCGTGCAGACAACGAAATGACGAGACAGTTCAGAGACGGGCTAAATACCTGAAGTCAGGGTTAGGCAGTCCTGAAGTATGCCAGGCAGGTTGGATTTACTGCTATGAGAAAGTGTAAAGACCAGAAACAACAATAGCTGTTAGACTAGAAGTTGTGCAACATGATACAACGGAGTAGAAGAGAAAGGGAGTGAGAAAAAACAAATAAAACAAAAGAAAGAGGCGACGCGAAGAGCAGGACGGACGACTGTGCACAAGGTGGCAGACGAGTTACAGAAGTAACCTCAAGTCACAAGCGAGAGCAACTCCATTAGACAATTTTCAGAAAATCAAGGGTCACATGTTGTTTCTTTTACTGCTCTGATTTGTTGAAGGGTTGTAAAG
This sequence comes from Acanthurus tennentii, assembly GCA_029783805.1. Classification (NCBI taxonomy): domain Eukaryota; kingdom Metazoa; phylum Chordata; class Actinopteri; order Acanthuriformes; family Acanthuridae; genus Acanthurus; species Acanthurus tennentii. The sequence goes on along the minus strand of JAPZDZ010000026.1, from coordinate 14,066,933 downwards.
GTCGACAAGGCCATCTTGCAGGCGCCACACTGTGACCACACTTGTAGTTGGACAGTTACCAAGAGGGAACACCACAGTCATTAAACTGGTGTGAAATAGACAATGAGCCACACAGGGTACGAAACAAAGATAATAATAGATTGTGTGCTTGTACTTGGTATGTGTGCGTGTGAGTGTGAGAGTGCGTGTGCATGTGTGTGTGTGCATGTGCATGTGCATGTGTGTGTTGGGTAAGGAGTTATCCCCTGGGTGTGGGAACCTGTGAGATGCCCGATTGTGTTTCACTTCTGCAAGTCCTGAAATACTTCCTCAAAATAGC